>JBAFWW010012432.1:0-13259 GCA_036873685.1 Agapornis canus
CCCAGAGAAGCTGTGGCTGCCCCATCCCTGGCAGTGCTCAAGGTCAGGTTGGACATGAATCAAAAGAAGCACAAGAGAAGGCTTGCAGGTAATGCCAGACTGCCTGCTTACTCCAGGCTGCCATTACCAGACAGCACTAACTGGGAGGGAGGTCATGGTTGTCCATTTCTCTTGTCTGACTGTGCAGAGCACCCATGCACATGCCGTTTGCCTCAAGTATTTGTCAAGCAATGAAAGCTTACTACTTCCTTCTGAGAAAAATGCTCAAAACCGACGTGCTTGTCCCTCCCTGAAACAACGCAAACTCTAAATTCAGATAAGATGTGAACTTAGAATTAAAGGTAAGAAAATAAAGTAAAATAAAGCACAGTATTTTTACCAGCAATACAAAAAGAGAATTTGCAAACCAGAATATGCTATTATATTTATTGCATGACTGGGACTCCTGCAGAGTTTAATACTGTGCAAATCTGTCATGAAAGGCTTGATTTTATACCTAAAGCTTCCTGCTGCACAAGAACCTGGGATTATTGACCCCTGAATCATGCTATAATGGCATAAATATTGACAGTCATGGAGGTAAGCGTCAGGGTTTATTGACCAAGGTGCAGTAGCTATTCAGGTTTACAGAACTAGAAGGAATAATAAAACATGTTTCATGAGACAGGCTGTCAATATAGGCTTTTTATCACTTTATCTGGAAATGTCTGCCCTGGGGTTTCACATGGAGAGAGCTCATCCCCATTGCTGGGACAGCACGCTGTCAGGTGCAGCTACACTTGCACCATCTGAGCCTGTCACCCCTCATTGACTCATGGCAACACATGCAAACATGGTACCTTATGCATGGTACCTCATACATGGTACCTCATACATGGTGCCTTATGCATGGTACCTCATACATGGTACCTCATACATGGTAATACCTAATGCAGGGTAACAGAAGAGAAAATTCTCAAGACTGAAGAAGGAAAAGTCATGTACCTTCAGACTCCTACACATGTGCACACTGTGATCCAAATGGCAATTAGGGAAACCTGGGTGACAATTATTAGCCCAGCATTCCATTCCATACCTCATATCTGCTCCTCAAACCGCATACCTATTTATACACCACTTCTGGAAGCTTATGTAAACTCCACTTCACACTTTGCTTGTGAGTGCACACAGGAAGGATTTCTGGGTCATAGTCTGTTCTTTTTCGGAGCAGAAGCCAACTGCCAATAACTGATGCAGTTCAAAGGGAACATTCTCCCCAGGCACTTTGTTTGATAATTATCCTCCATAGGGTTCCTCATCTGTCGTTGGCCTCTGTTCAGAGAGGAATGCAAGCTGGAGGGAGTCCTGTTGCAATCAGGTCTAGTGATACCAGTTATGTCAGGTCCTGCATGACTACCTTTCTTGAAGCCTTTTGTCTTCTGAGGAGGCTGTAAAGAGATGTTATTGCTTGTCACTATGACTCTTTCCAGACAGTCCTGACTCAGGCTTTTCCTACTCTAAAAGAGGTATTTAGCTTAGCCGGTGCCTAAATGCCTCCTGCATCCCTCATCCATCCAGAAGCATTTCCTGTGTCTCAAAATATCAGCGGTCTGAGATCTTGTTTCACTGCAATTTTTCCTTTTTATGGAGGTGGAACTGAACTGAAATGTGAGGAGGGAGAGCAAAGAGCTCTCATTTTGCACAGCAGTTCTCCTGTCACCCATTACTAAAGCTACTCAAACACATGCATGACTATATGAGATTCATAGTGGCGGAACCTTTCAGTGTCAGGTATTTCATTTCTGCCCATGGACTCTGATGGTGGACTAGTCATCGTGGAAACCCTCCCTGCCTCCTTCCTTCACTTTCTATTACAGATTGTCACTATCTATTTGCACTGGTAGCAGACATCCTATGCAGAGATATTCAAGAATATGGCCTGTGAGCTCTGGGGCTGCTAAAGAAAACAGAGGACACTTACATGCCTGGCATCCTGAGGCAGCTCCACTATCTTACTGATACTCAGCACACATCCATTCTCATTTCATGAGAAAAACTTCTCCTGAATTAATGCAAATTCAGGGAGGGCAATGAATATTCAACAACTTCCAAAAAGGAAAAGGGAAATACAATGAAATTTCAGGCTGAATATTAAGCAATAATTCTTATTAATTAAAATTAGGCTTCAAGGATTTGAACAGAGATCATAGTCAGCAGTAGTTAGATGGAACCAAATGAATATTCAGCATCTCTTATTCCTATGATTCAAATTCTCACTGAGCTGTGTAATGTTCTGACTCTACACCGGCCAGAGTGGTAGCCTGAATTTGAAATACTTTATGAGATTCTTCTTACAGGAAATGGCAGAAACAGTCTCATTATTGCTGAAACATATCTTGGCAGATGAACCGCTTCATTACAGCAAAATAGGCCCCACAATTAGTTGATTATTAGCTTTTAGAATGTTTTGCATTTAGTTTAGTTCATTGTCCACATTCCTGTTTTTCTGTTGAGGTGCTAGAGTCACTGATCTGTCAAATTAATGTGCTTTTCAACAAACTCTTTGGTCATAAATGCCAAAGATGGTGTGGCAGCGTAAAGGCTCTCTTGTAGGAGTATTGTTTGGCTCAAGAAAGTGCTGGATCATATTTAAGTACATGCATAAGTACCAGGCTGAAAAGGACTCCAAAATGAAGAAACGAGAAAATCCTCATTAGTATTAAGTCAAATATGCTTGAGCCACGGTTTTCATACCTACTAGCTCTGAACATTAGCACATACTAGACTCAAAGGCAATCTCAGCTTCAGGACTTCTGATGTACATTACTATTTCTATTTCTATTTCTATTTCCACTGCTGTTGCTATCAACATCAATATTTTAACTTTGCTGTATCTTCCCCCCATGAATTGTTATTATTCCCCACATTTGTTATTAAGTCTGACATGAAACCTTCCTGTTACAATTACATAATGTCTAGGACAGATCCTGTAGTGGGAAAAGATTCAGATCTGTTGAAATTTCTTCTTCAGCCAATATTAACCATTTTTTAGAGAACAGAACATGCTTGGAATGACTTTAAGGTCCTTTCCAACCCTAACTATTCTGTGATTCTATGCTTTGTCCTTTAGTCCGGTTTTCCATTACAGTTGTTCAGCTCATAGGAAGTAATAAAACATTAATTGTTTCCTTGCTTTTGCTATAATTTATTTTGACATTAACATTTGCCCTGCAGCTCCCATGAAGTAGAGCTCTAAGTTCACTGTAAGGACCCAGTAGGGTATGTCCTTGAACTTAAAGTTTAAGCCAAACACATTTGGGTAGTTCAATGGATACCTGTCTCATAATTTTGAGATGGTCAGTGCATCCATTACACTGATGGACTATGTAATGCAGAACAGGTGAGACACAGCTGTGCATTAAAGCTTCTGTTGAACTGGACACTCATTGAAGGAAGGAGCCATCAGATCTTACCTTCCTCCAACATGATCTTAAACCTGAGCTGTGAGGTCTATGCTCCCACCTTGATGCTGGCTGACCACTGTTGCGGACAGATGATGGCTGAACATGCCAAAGAATAAAAGAAGAATGAATCAGGCAGGTGAACCTCCTCGCCTGTTTCTCTTTTTCTTAAATGTCACCAAACGAGGTCCCAAACACAGAATTAAAGCCTGGTGCTGAATTTATATTTGCTTCCATCAATACAGTCATGGTTCACTCCAGCTCAGCCGCACAGCACATGTGGTACCGTTACTTACAGGCTAACTCTTAGTGCACTATAATATCTGTGCAAACAAAGTGCAGGGTATCTGGTTCATGATGTTTGACCTTGGCATACTCTTGGATTTGAAAAGCTGCCTAACACCACTGGTTTGACAAATTAGTTCTAAAATTAATTAGCATTCTAGGGGTAATGCAGAGTTCCTCTCTTGCACTGAAAGGTTCTTGCTTCCTTCGTGGTGAATTGATCCTTTTAATATTCAGGTTTGACTTTAGTCATTCTGTGGAATGACCCCAAATCTCTTCAGGGGCTTTCATTAAACACACATGGCTCCTCCTTGAAAAATTGCTATTCCTGTGCTGAGCAATACTTCAATGCTGCACCTCTGCTTAACCACTTTGTGGTGTCATCCATCCATCCCGCTTTGGGGCCACATGTTTCCAGCGACAGAAAGTGCTAAGTTTAAGTATTCTCATTCAGAGGAATTGAGTAACCTACCCAGCAGTAACTGCAGCAGAGGACCCTGCTGGCATAGCTTGGTAAAAGATGCACATCCATCCCCTGAACTTGTCTGCTGCAACTCCCACTCACAGATGCAAAGCATCTTGAAAGCTTTTGTGAGCTGGTGAAGATCAAAGAAGTTTGGTTGCATAAATGGCAATATTCCTGGAATACTAAATGGGATAAAGGGAATGTAACATTGCAAATGGAGGAAACTGTAAATGAGGAGCGTTGAACAATCCCCCCTAATGCATCTGCCTCAAGCTCACCGACCTCAGCTACTGGATGTTCCTGTGGAGAAGGTGACCTTGTTGCCCAGAGCCCACAGGACTGACATGTTGACTGTTATCCCATATCCCCAAAACTGTTTATTGTGGCAGGTGAAAGAAATACATAGAGACTCTCATTTAATCTAGAGCTGGAAGCCAGCACAGGCTGGAGGGGTTAGTGCTGTGGTATTGTGTGCGTTAAAGGACCACAGATGCATAACACAACCCAGAGCTGCAACCAGGCCTCTTGGGTCTGGTAGCCTGTGTAAGCTGCTTGAGATGAGCTCTGCTTCCTCCTGCCAGTCAGACAGTGGTATTTGCTCAAGCTGAAGGCTCACTGACTAGAAGGTGGATTTGCACAGAGGGACACGGGAGTCCTTGTGGGTAACAAGTTAAAGGTAAGCCAACATTGTACCCATGCAGTAAAGACAGCCAGTGGCATCCTGGACTGGATTAGGCAGAGAGCACTGCCAGCAATTTGAGGGAGGTGATTCCCCCCACCCTGCTCAGCATGGGTGAGAAACGTCTGGAGAGCTGGGTCCAGTGATAGGCTCCTCAGTCCAGAGCAAGGCAATGAAGATGACTGAGGGACTGGAGTATCTATGGCATGGGGAGAAGCTAAAATACCTGGGAATGATCAGCCTGCAGAAGACAAGTCTCAGGGACATCTTATCAATGCGTATCCATGCCTGATGAGACTGTATAAAGAAGACATAGCATAGCCAGACCCCCTGTTATCCAGTGACAGGAAGAAAGGACATGGGCACAAACTGAAATACAGGAAATTCCATTAAAAACAAGAAAAGACTGCTTACTGTGTGATCAAACACTGCAACAGGTTGCCCAGATTGGAGTCTCTGTCCTTGGAGATACTAAAAACTCACATGGCCATGGGCCTGGGCAACCTGCTCCAGCTGACCTGGCTTTGAGGAGGCAAATGAGACTGGAAGATGTCCAGAGGTACCTCCAGCATCAGCAATTCTGTGCTTCTGTGATGCTTCTAATGTGCTATTTCGATTGCTGTTTTGTGAGATAGTAGCTTACATTATAGGTTCTCATCTTATCTAAACCTTTGTGTTCCCAGTAAGATAAACCTAGGACAAATGCTGTGGCCCAGTGGAAAACAGCTTCCCACTAAATCCTCAGTACTGGGCTCCTTTGGTCTTTGGAAAGGGTATGAATTCCCCATGAATTCACCAACATGGTCTACCTGTGTTCTGCATCCATTTCTGACCATAGCAGATAACAATTATGTCATTTCTACAAGACTCAAAACCAAATCATTAACTCAAGAGCTCTCTTAGGTTGGTATTTCAAGTGGATAATAGACAAGTCATGGAGCTGAGCAGGTTACAAACGAAAAACCCATTTTATTCATCCCAGAGGTAGCACCAATGATTTACCTGTCAGATCACTTCATATTACTATTTTGAATACCTCTTGGAAGCTAAAACTGCCCCAAGCAAAGCCAAGCCATTAACTTGTACATAATAAAAAATGACACAGTGTTCTGCTTAAGAAATGAGGCTGCTTTATAGTAAATCTATTCATAAAGAGACCAAAAGAATCACCGTGAGCATGCAGACACCAGTGTGTAGGTATCAGTAAACACCATGGAGCAAGGATTTCTGTTATAATCTAGCCCCTCTGCAATCTGCTTGTCTAATCATTTGTATAAAATAACCCCTGTTCCCTGCAGAACCAGGCTTTCTCTGCACATTTCTATGAGACCCTGTCAAACTAGACTCTGTCCTCTGTCTGTGAACTGGTCCCAAAATACTCCTGTGGTGAGAGAAACACAAGAGCTTCAGGACTGAGAACACAGTGGAGGGGTAGTTTCTACCAGGCAGGGCTCTTGTTGTACCTAAGAGCTGTGGCCACACTTCAGCAAGCATCTGGTGAGAAAAACCATCTTAAACACGTCTAGCAATGCAGCTTGACCAGCAGCCTTCCTCCCACGTTAGAGTAGCTGTGTTTGAACCTGCAGGACTGAACCTCCATGTTCTCTACAGAAGGTGAGTGCCCTCACTACAAGGCCCAAAAACCCATTCTGTAAGTCTCAGCTCTCTCCTTCCCTCTGATTTTTACTAGAAATTCCATCTAGGCTCCAAGAGATGTTTCCCAATCGTGTTGACACTGGTATTACATTCCCACAAGCAGCATGTATGAAGACATCTATGTTTTTTGAGGAAAAGCTGTTCCTGGGAAGGCTCACTTCCCTGCTGTGATCCTGCACCCTTCTGTGAGCCATCTGGATGACAGCTCCTCCTTTCCTCCACTTACATCTACCTCCAGCACACACAGCCTGCATCTCTGGCCAGAAGGTGCTTTGCACCTCTGCAAGGTGTTGCAAGTGATGGTGCTCCCTTGTCAGAGCATGCAGCAAGACGTAAGGTGGTGTGTGGCCAGTCCCTGTTGGATCACAGCTTCCACGCTCTCACAGTTAACTGTCCGTGTACAAAGACCCCTTAGTAGAGCAACACATGATTTGCCCACATTAGGGAAACAAGAACAGAATTGCTATCTGTCCATTACATTTGCGTAGGCTGCGAGATCATCTTAGATTCAATTAAAACTCTTACTGAAGACATGTATGGGTCTGCAGAAATGCGAATACAATCCCTTTTCATTTCCACAGGGATGACTTTCTGAACTCAGAGTTTCCTAGGGCAAATTTTCATGCTGTTACAATTAGGCACCACAGCTGAACTGTCTGAATGGGGTAAGAGTAGCTGGGAAGTAGGGATCACCTCTTGTCTCTGGCAGAGGACAGAAAATAGTTAAAACATGCCAAACCTGAAAAACAAGGAGAGATCAGGGAAAGGAAACACTCACAGCAGTGTCCGAACTGCTATTGATGGGCTCCATCCTGCCTGAGTCTTGAGGGATCTTCCCAGTAAGGACTTCACAGAGTGACCCTGTGAGCACTTTGCATAAGACCACACTGCTCAGCAGCAAAATCCCACTTCTCTTCCCCAGGCTGAACAGCCCCAACTTTCCCAGCTAAGGTAATAACACCTAAAGGTGAGAGAGAGAAATCACGGCTCTGCTCTCTGTACATACGTTGCACAGGTAAGACTGCAGCAAGTTCATTTAATCTACTTTGTGCCATGGCATTGATTCTACCAGATGTGTTTCATGTGTTCAAATATGTTGAGGCTGATTCAAGCCTGTTTTATTCAGGCTGATCTGGAGAACCATCTTCAGGCCATGGAAAGGTGCAGCATGGTCCAGTCTCTTGATGTAGTGCAGGCCTCAAGATTGTGTAGGTTTTCCTATCCTATAGTTGCAGGCAAATCTCAGCATGCTTTTGTTGAAGCTTGGGCACCCAAACTAAGAGCATTGTCTCCCTCTCTTCAGTGGATATGTCATAAGTTGGAGGCATTGCTAATTGGCCATTCACCCTGTCCAACCCTGACAATGTATACACCGACACACTCAGGAAATTTGATAGTCATAAGTTTTAAGCTAATGCTGTGATTTTGAGGATCTATTTCTTGCTATTTAAATGTCAAGCAATCGTTTTCAGATAGTTGGTTTCTGCGTGAGTCATGTTCTTTCCCACCCCTTCAGGGATGCAGAGGCAGGCTACTCCAGGACTGGAAAAAGTGCTGTCAGATTCTCCATCCGAAAGCGCAAGGTGATTGTAATTTGAGAGAAAAAGGAGACAAAAGCTCTTGCTGCTCACCAGATCTGTGAGTCTCCCTCAGGGAGCATCAGAAGACACCAGCCTGTTGGGTTTGCAGTCCCTTCCACTGCAATTAAGGTAGCTGAGAGATAGACAATAAACCACTAACAAGACTCAAAGGGAAGTACTTTGTGCTTTCAGCTCAGAGACGAACATGTCCTTGCACAAGAAGGAACAAGTTATGAAGTGCTAACTGGATACCATGGCATTCTGCACTGGGGGACACAAAGGCAATGTCATTAGTACAGCTTTCCTGTCTTTCAAGGATGAAAGCAATGTAATAGGCTGCTACAAGGTGTAAAATTAAGTATGTTGCATATGCCTTACAAGCTTTCAGCAAGAGCTAAGAAAGCTTTTGACATCTTCCAGAATCAAGGCCAAAATCTGAGTTACCAAAGAACTCCTTCCCATACCAAAACCAATCCTTTAAAAGAAATGAATTTGACCAGGCACCAGGACTTGATGGGCTGGGAGGGTAAGGACATGGCTTTTTTTCTGCAGGGCATGTGTATGATGTGGTTTAGCCTGTGGGGATTTGGTGGTCTAAACATTAGCATGGGACTCCAGCTCCTCATCTGCCACAGGCTGTGTAGGGATGCTTGCTCTGCCTCAGTTTGCTGGCTGTAGCAGGGAAGGGTAAAACCAGTTCATAGTGCCATGGACAGAGAGGACTTTCAAACCTGTGTTGACTGGTCCTTGATATCTATAAGAGATGGGGACTTTATTTTTCTAGCAACATTTAAACCAATGATTCAGTGTGTTCCGCCCTTCTAAACCCACACAGAGAGTACCACTGGCTTATTATTGCCTCAAGAAATTGGTTTTGATTGACATTGATTTGTGTTTGACAGAATTGTTAACCTATGGTATTGTTCATCAAGTTATTTTCTCTAGATGTTAGTGATGGATCTGGTCTTATTTCTCTCATCAATTAGCAAGACCCCAAAGGTAAATGCAGTTGTTACCTGAAGTATTCCCTTTGTCTTTCATAACTGTTTCTCACCCCTGTGTTCCCACCTCAGCTGATGGCCAGTGAATCCAACTATTTATATGGAAATCTGCAGACATGGTTCATGAGTGCTGGAACTACAGCAACCTTCAGGAGAGAAAAATTGCTCCTTTGGTCTCGGTAGACACGGTGGTGGGATGAGGATCACAAGAGTCTGTACACTGCCTGCACACCTTTGAGTCAGCTGAGAAAGTTCATGTGCAGATTAGGGAACTGAGCCAGATGTTCAGTCACATGAGCAGCTGTTTTAGCTAATCAATTAAATTTATTTAAATTAATTTATTTAATCAAGTGAAATTGATTATGTGATCCAGAATGACTGAAAATGGCTGTTTAAGCTGCAGTGAGTTACGTCTGAGTGCACAACGATTATATAAACAGAACGTTTGGTCTAGCATTTGATTCACATAGAGGTTATGATGCTTAGGATAAAAAACATTATTACTTGGCTTGAAGTGTCTGTGCATTGTGTGCTACATCAGCTTGGGCACAGGGGAGAAACAAGACAACTTTGTCAGAAGCAATCCCACAGAAGTCAGTAGTTACCCGAGCTACCTTCCCACTTACTGTTATAAGAAACCTGAGAGTCTTGCTCCACTGCGGGCTGATCATGAGAGTTAAGAAAGATCTTAGATAAACATTACGAGACTGACATTTACCTTATGGGTTTTTTCTGTTGTCTTTATTTTGGTATGACAGAGAATTACCTAGGAGCTTGTGCTGGTGACGTTAAACTTGGGTGTCTTGCCACCGGGTCACAAAGGAGGAGTAGCTTGAGGATATCCTTACAAAATTATCTGAAGATAAGGTTATCTTTCAAGACTTACCTTAGGTCTTTTAGTATCCTCCCCACTTGAACTAGCTGCCTGACACAGGAGTGTCCACTTTCATACCTCTTCTTAATCAGATCTTCACCCTGTCTGCCGGCAGCCTTTCAGGTACCAGCATCATTGAAGGGACTCATAGTAACTTTGTCATGATCCAGGAGAAAAATGGGACATACTGCAATGAGTAATGCTGGTTCCTGGATGAATCTTGTTATAGCTGAAAAGTTTGTGGATTATCTGAAAGAGTTTAAGATTTCTTAACAACAAAACAGTGGTTTATCCTACCAAGAAGAAAACCATACTATATATGCTGCCGTGATTCTGCTCTTGATGTGGTTTGTGGACTGAAATGGCTAAGAATAAGAAAAATATGAGAGCTTTATTCTCTCACCTAAGCTTCAAAAGCTGTCCAAGCTCACTTCAACTTGACGGAAAACTTTGTATGCTTGGAAAGTGGGACCACATCTCCCAGGAGAAAGCCCAGTCTCTCTCAGATCAAACAGATAAAGCACATGCTGCCACTTAGCTCAGGGAGTAATGACAGATGACGAGGAAGTGCCTGCAGACATGTATTTGAACTGTTGAATTAGATGTCCTTGGTTGTACTTATGACAACGTTCTCCCTTAGATTTCCAGTTATTCTTGTCACCTGCCTTTTATTAAGTGAAGTTACAGGAAGCTAATTTTAAGACTTTGGGTTTGAGTATTGGCACAGGAAACTCGATAATGAGAGGTCCAGTGCCTGAAAATGCACAGCAATACATTGCTGAGCCTGAGGTACCGCAACACTCATGAAAACTCAGTTCATGTGCAGTTCTGAAGTGGTGCATCAGGAGATGTGTGCAAACAACCCAAAGGAAATGATAGGGCTCTTCCTCAGAATTTGAACCAATCAACCATGAAGTAAATGAAAATTGGGAATATTGGAGTTGAATCGTTTCTTGATTTGAGAAAATTGCCCTTTGTTCCACAAAGAAATCAGGTGTTCAGACAGCACTGAATATACTGAATACAAAGCCAGCACACACCTATCGGGTAAGATGAGATGAGATGAGATGGCAGATGTAATAAATTGTTTCTTGAACAGCTAAGCCCAGGCACACAGAGAAAAAGCCAGCTCATCTCAGGAAAGCAAGGCAATGAATAAAGTCTGGAGGTCCTCCATCCCTGGGGGCTTCCAAGACAAGGCGAGAACTAAGGCCAAGTTCACCTGGTGCAGCTACAGATGTGCAGTAATCCACAGGGCTCAGGCTCTGGCTGATCACTGATGAACTTCAGTAATCTGCTCAATGTGCCCAGGCTCCCAGCCTAGTCTCAGCCAGAAGCCAAGGTGCCTTCTTCAGTCAGCAGATAAAGCTGCAACCATTCTAAGTACAATTGCTCTTATCTAAGATCAAAATTGCCACCTGGAGGGGGTTGTGGAGAGAGCACAGGCTCCTGGTTCTTAGATAGCTGATATCTGGTGATATGTATCCCTTCTGTCTCATCCTAGCAGTACAGCATTTATTGAAGGGATGTGCTGAGAGGATTTTGCCCAGGTTTTAGTCTACCTTCTCCTACTGGGAGCTCAGCAAACTCCCAGCTGCTTGTGATAGGAAGTTAATCTTTTAATGAGATTTTAGAAGACTTTATTGCTGGTTTTATGTATGAAGTCCAGAATCCCAGCGTCAGGACATTAATAAATAAGGTTTGTTGGTCTGGGGAATTCCATGGATCTGGAGCAAAAATTACAAGAGATTTTACTCATACATTAGGCTGTCTGATAGTCAGAAGCTTATTCTTCTGTACAGTCACTGAAGAGAAAGAAGCTTCACTACTTGGCAATTCAGATTTCAAATGAAGCCTATTTTCTGTTGCTTCAGCAATTCTTGTAGGATATTAAGCCCTGAGCTCCATCTTTATAGCAGAGACATTGGAAGCAAAACTATTATACACATTTTTTCCCATTATACCATTATTCTATGGAACAAATGAGTTCCATATAGCAATAAAATTAATGTTTATTAAATACTATTAATCAGCTGCAAGCCCCATAGTAGCTTAATGCTGTGTGTAGAGTGAAGGTTTTGTCTTGGATATATGATTACCTGGAAGTACGTACCACCAGCTAACTGTAACTAATGGCAACTTGCGAAGATCTCAAGGATGCAAATCCTTCATGAAGTGTCCTCACCTTACTCTGACTGATTTTCATTGAGCCTTACATGTTTCAGGTGAAATGAGGACTGCATGAAAAGCATAATTCCTTCTCCAACTTCAGAGATCTGGAAGTTGCTAAGAACGTACAGCTCTTTTCCACAGAAGAGATCTTTTGGTTTCATTGGAAGGCCGTTTCTATAGTTGTAAGTGGAAGAAAGCTCAATGAGAGGGACTGCAAAGGAAATTCAAAGGTTCGCTTCCATTTTTCTCCACAAATTATGTATCAGTATCAGTCATTGTATTAAAATTCTACTCTTTGCTGCCAGGTAAAGTAAGAGCCAAGGATGGTTTAATCAGGAAGACAGGACTAAAAGACAGTAACACTTCTCAACATAGTAGGATCTCAGATGGCTAAATAGGAAGCAGCTGCTGAATTGTTTGTTCAGACTCCAGCTTGGGAGGCTGCTATTGCGCTTGCTGTGCTTTCTAGGAACTACTGTGTGGAAAAGGGATCTGGCAACAAAGCTGTCTTTTTGGGCACCCACAAATGAGAAGCTAGGAGGGATGTGCTAGTACAAGACATAACCAGGTGAGAGCAGTTGGTCTGCCCTGCATGTGTGCTGTACCTCACTCCATGCAGTGATTCCACTCTTTATACAGAGCATTGCCACCCTCTCTTCTGTCCTGCCATGATTCTGCAGTATACTTTAATTCTGGCTTGAACTGAAACGTGTGATTATTCCCAATGAATTGTGTGTTGCGATTCCAACCTTCTCTGCTGATTTTCTGGCCTCTCTTGATCCTTTAATATTATTTCTCCTCCTTCCTCATGTTTGGATTACCCTTCCATGCAGCTCATCTATGAATTTAATTAATGGGTGATTGCAGTGCTATGGGAAATAATAGACACAATGTGACATAATATATTCTGTCCTGCATACACACAGCTTTATCCATTACTGTCCTTCCCCATCCTTCCCTTGCAGCCCTTGATCCATTATTCAGAGCTTGCAGTGTTGTTCCTGTTTTTCCCTTGGCAGAGCTTTGAGATGTTACCTCTGATACCCTCACATTAAACAGGAGAGGTTTAGATTGGATCTAAGGAAGAAATTCTTTCCTGTGAGGGT
>JBAFWW010012434.1:0-28640 GCA_036873685.1 Agapornis canus
GCACCCTCACAGGGAACAGCTTCTGCCTAAGAGCTCATCTCAGTCTCCCCTCTGGTAGGTTAAAACCATTCCCCCATGTTCTTACGGCAGCCAAGTGATCAAGGACATGCAGCCAGGATGCTACCTGGTCTTGCCATGGGATAACACAGATTCTGAGTCTTTTTCTGTATCTTTACCATCCATGTGGCCAACCTGGTGATGTGGGGTGGCGAATGCAGCTTCAGAGGGCTTGCTCTGTGCCATCTCATGCTGAATCACCAATGCGGAGCAATGGTTTCCCGCAGAGAGCTGCCAGACTGCCCTCCCTGCTGACAAACCCCTGCCAGGATCCCTGCTGTCACACTTTCCACCTGGTCTCTCCCATCAGGGTGACAGTGATGAACAACTCTCAGTTTTCCTGGTGTGCAGCAGAAGCTGGCCCACCCTCTGATGATGCTTTGTACCTGGTACCCAAACCCTGAACCTCTCCCCATCCTCATCATCAAACCCAGCATCCTCACGCAAGGCTGCCACCAGCTCCAGCCTCCTAAAAGAGGTGCATGCAATGGGGCCAGCAACATGCTTGGGGTTTCCAGCGTTACCTTCGAGTTCTTCTCATTTAGTGAAGCAGTGAGAGGGGAAGATCCAAAAATGGCTTTGAGAAGAAGCCAGGGCTTAGGAATAGCAGTCTAAATCCTCCCCTGCTGCTCTGTGCAATGCTTATTGATGTGGTTTCACATGTTATCTCTGCCTTTCAGTCCTAATGCTCTGAATTCAGGGAATGTGTGAAGCGATGATTTCCCATGTCCTTTTGTAGAGACCTCCCCCAAATGAGAGTGTTAAATTCAGGGGAAGAGCCCTGGAAAATGCTGGTGAGCACCATGAGGCTGTTGCACAGGGGGAATCTTGGGGGAGCCATGAAATGGCTTTTTACATGTGGCAGACTCACCATGGCAGGGACGGTGTGTGAGAGCCTGATGTCAGACCAGACCCCTGTGAGGATGCTGGGGCAGGTTTTGCCAATGTCTGTCCAAAGATAATGCCCATGTTTTTTGAAAGCAGTGCTCCCAGGCTGTGTGTGAGCTTGATCCCATGTACAGTAGGGCTTCAAGCCCAAGGGACCAGGTCTATAAAGCCCAGCAAAGCCATGGGGACCCCCTTTTGCAACCCAACACTGTGCATTCCCAGCACTGTTTGGGTGCCATTGCTGTCAGGATGATGCTCCTGTGATGCTTGGGAAGCCCTGGTGATCTGGACAGCAAGGCAGCCTTTGGATGGTGAGGGAATGTGGGCATCCTTTGGGACATGGACACACAGGAGCTGGGACCCCAGGGCCACTTTCTCCTCTAGAAGGCAAAACTGACACTGGGGAGCTGCCCTGGAGCTGGCAGCCCCATCCCAAAGCTCCCCTCATTGCAGAGGGTTGACAGTCTTTGCATGGTGAGGCTCCAAAGCACCATCCAGTGTCTATCACTGCCCACAAAGACCCTGGTACCATCCCACATGTGTGATTTGGGTGCTATATTTAGGAGCAGGGTGACCTGCCAAGGTCAGACTCTGACTCGGCTGCAGAGATGTTTGTGCTCTGTTACCAGCTCTTGCATTTGCAGCTCGAATGCCCTAACCACACAGGACAGGATGCAAGGGAGAAGGTAGGTAGCAAAAGCAACCACTAGACTCCATCCTACAACACTCTGAGCAGCCCTGACAAGGTGCTGTGCACCCTCCTCTCATCTCCTGGGGCTGCTGGGGACCAGTGCCCTGCTTCGAGGAGGATCAAGCCCTTTATTTGCTGCAAGCACATCTGATAAGAGCATCGCCTTTAGCATATGACATTCAAAACAACCTGGTATGATGGCTTAGTGCCTGCCTTCCAACCAGCCCTCCTCATAGAGCAGCCCTGCTCCTCTGCACCCCAACAGGAAGCCAGATCGACCCTCCTTACTTGGGGAAAAGGAGGTCTGTCCCCTGCTGCAAGCAGTGAGACCCCTCTGCATCTACACTGTGCTATTGGTGGTGCATGGCTGCACAAGCATCGGATGCCTGGAGAGCTTGGAGTCAGGATCTTGTATCCCTGCTGCTGGCTTGAGAGGTGTGAGGACATAGATGGTATATGGGTTGCCCAAAGTTACATGGAGGTGATACTGGGGGGTCAGCATCCCCAACAGTCCTTTTCATGCCCAGATATATAGATAGAGGTAAAATGGGTGAAGACAGAGTCTGAGATGGTTTGTGCCCTTAGGTGCAGGGTGAGCACTTCACTATGGTGTCACTAAAGCTGTTTAAAACTCATCTCTCCAAAGTGATGCCAAGCATCAAGACCCACAGTCCCACTGCCTATTGAGGAGCATGAATGCTGTGCCCACACTAGAGATGCAGTGCCCATGGAGATGGTCTTTTCTCCAGCATCATCCAGCCTACCCAAGGAGAGACTTCACCCACTGGGAGCACAAGGGAAGGCCAGAAATTAGCACAACCTGCCGAGTGTATTCACTGAAAGATCACCCTTCCCATGAAGGAAACAGAGGGTAAAAAAGCTTTCTTCCCCTTTTGAGAAACCACTGATTTTCTGGTGCTCCCTAGCCCCTGTTCAGCAGCTCTGTCCTTGTATTCATGGTCTCCATTTCTCTGAAGGTAATTTGTCATGAAACTTTCATCCACAGCAGGAAAAAAAAACAATCACCAGGGCATAGTCTGGACTGTTTCGAGGGGAAATATGAATATATGGAATAAGAACCTCTCTCTGCTTCTGGTAGAACAATAGGAAAAAAACATGGAAGTGCACCCGAGAAAAAAGTCTAAGCAACCTTCTTTTGTTGTGGGAGATGGCAGTGAGCAAACCTACCCACTATGAAGAGGTTTTTCCAGGAAGTGTAGGTTGCTGCAGCCTGTATCCCTTGAGCAGTGGGTGCTCACACAACAGTTCTCATGCTACTTGCAAGCGGCGCATTTGAAGGAGCCCCAGCACTGCATGTGGAGGATGAACGAACCCTACAGCCCTGAAACACCCCGACCCATGAGCAGCACCTCTCCCAGCACCATGAAAATGCTCATGGGCTTCCTCGCTGTATTTATTGTAGCACAGACAATTGGGACTGTGCTCTTCAGTTTGTATCTTCACATGAAGATGGATAAGGTAAGTGGAGAAGTAAGGTAGTCTGCGTTGGGTTGCTAACGCGATTTGCCTTCTGCTGTGGTGAGATGTGCTCACCCAAAGGATGAGCATGGTAGAGGATGGTGCCGGACACTGGATGGATGCAGGAATGGCATTCTGGTTTAATTTGCTACTAAGATGTATGTAAGGAAGAAGTCCGTTCCCTTTGGTAATGGAACAAGAATGGATCAATGAAGAAGATCAATTAACAGCAAACCATGGCCAGTCCCAGGAGAAAAGAGTGTGGTTTAAGCACACAAGTGGGTATTTTAGGTTCATTGGTGGTTTTTCTGGTGACACTCATCACGACAATGGGGGGGGGGGGGGCGGGGCGCGTTCCGTTCCACAAGGATCCTACGTTTTTAGCCAAGGGGTGTTTATTTTGTTTCTGGTGGGGGTGGGTGGCGGTACACCTGTGGCGGAGGGGGGGGGGGGGGGGGGGGGGGGGGGGTTTGTGTGTCCAGAAATGCAACTTTTTTTAGTGTTTGTATGTGTAAATTTGACCAACATCTCACTTCAGATGCTGTCTTTCTGGTTAGGGAAGATAAGAGTGAACCTTAGTGCTTGGCCTTTTAGTGAAGAAACACGGTATTGGTGACCGTGTCTTATACTTGGGGCAATATTTACCAAAGAATTAAAAGCTAAAAATCTGGGTTTGATATTGCCATGACTGCACGATGCTTAAAATCACCAATCATCTGGAGCTACTTTCCTCTAAACCAGAAACCAGCTAAAGAAACGAACTGTGTCTAAACACAAGAACAAGTTCTCTGTACCAGATACAATGATCAGGTCATCATCAGTGTTTTTTAAACATGCTGTCTCAACTTAAATTGACATTTAAGTGGGTGACTTCTGATCTTCAAGGACAGAAAGCAACCCTGAACTAGAGGGACTGAAAAGACAGGGTGTTGGAAGAAGACTTTACTGCATGGAGTTTGCAGCCTGGGCTGAAGGGATGAGTAGAAGGTCCCCAAAGGCAGCTGAGATGCAGATGTACCTATCTGTCTGTCTATCTATCTATCTATCTATCTATCTATCTATATCTATCTATCTATCTATCTATCTATCTATCTATCTATGTATCACCTATCTATGTTAACAAGGACTGTTTTCTTCATTCTGTAGTAGAACTACGACGTTCCATGTTTTTCAATATACAGGAGCTTAGATGTAGTCAGCTAATGGTTGCTTATGGCCCTAACTTCTGAGATTCTGTGGGTGTGCTTCTGATACACAGGGGACCAAGTGACAGAATTCCCTTAATAATGAAGATGATCAGTTCTGTTCCCTCAGTGCCATGCAGGATGGCACCATGTTAGCTCAATGGTGGCTAGCATGTGTCGGTTCAGCCTTGCTTCCCGGTTGCAAACTGCATCAGCTGTTTTGATCTCAGCAAACACATTCACCTCTGATCTTCACTCCCCTGTGTGGACATGCTGTATGAACCCCTGCAACCCTCTTAGACTAGAAGAGAATGGAAAAGAGGATTATACACTGGAATACACAGAACATGTCAATAGATACTGGAGTGCAGACACTAGTTATAGGGTCCTGGTAATTAGCTGTGAGATCTCTGCTATCTAAAAGACAGTGTTGGCCCCATTTAATAAAACATGAGCATCAATTCTGCTTTCTTCTGTATCTTTTCTATACTCGAAGAAAGTTTTAGTTTTAGTTTGAAAGCTGACCAGCAGGGATCTTACTACTATTTCCAAATCATAATTAAAAAAATGTTGAGTACTTCAAAGGCAGACAGAAGTCAGTGGAACTGCCACTATAAATATCCCCACTCAGGGATTCCCTGCTGGTACCTTGTGCTAGCAATTGATCACTGCGGCAGGACTTCATTCATATAGCATGGGCTTTATTGATATTGTAGAATGTTCATGTTTCAATTGGCCTGTTACACATTACAAGTTACTGCCTTATTCAAAGGTTAAGTATACTGCATCCAATTCAATTATATTTATCAATTTTTCAACTTTTGCAAGACTTGTAATCCATTAAAAATAAGTCAGATTTTATTAGATTTTATTATCAGTAAAACTGCTTAACTGGCATTATTGAGGCTTCTTTTGTGTTAATTTTTATTCAGGTTAGTAATGTATGTGATATCCCATTGGTTTAATCACTGGATTAAGCCTAGGCCAATAGTTATCTGATTTTATCACTTGGTGCTTTTTGAGTATTTGCACAGTAGCACTCTGCAAATCATCTAGAATTTCCTTAATACAGCAAGATTTATTATGGATTAACATTAGTATGACAAACATTCTCTCGGCCATTCCTTTAATATCCTTGGGTGCAGATTACTGAGATCCATTGACTTAAGAATATTTATTCTGAATCACTATTGTTTTAACACACAGTTATGACATTAATGCATTAAAAAATATCATCCCAGTGTCACTGTGCATTACCTTTTGTCATAGCTAGAGAATGTGTCAGGTTTTTCTACATGTTTTATCAATCTGTCCTCTTGAAATAGTCAATACATTGCTAAAATCCCTTTTGTTAATATCCTTACCAAAAAGCAATATTTGCCAAGACTAATGTCAGTCTGGATGTTTCCGAATGCCATTAGCTTTCTTCCCAGCCAAATTGTCCTGGTTTTTGATGGCAGTCATGGCTTTATTTTTGTGTATGTGTATGCTAGATAATGAGCTCTTTAAAAAGCTTGTATTTCTATTTCTTTGTTGTCTTTACTTTTTCTGCCCCATCGGTCTTGCTTAGAGCTTTCTGCAGCTTTGGGAAATAAGTTCAGAAACCTTCAACGCATATGAGTTATTGTTGGTATCAAGCTCTGCCCCAGATTAAATGTCAACAGGTCATGATTATACATCCTATCTCTGGTTTATATTTTGACCTTAATTATTATTAATAAGAGTATGGAATAGTTATCTCATGTTGGGTTCAATTTCTTTCAAGTTGTTCTACTGTTACTACTGGCTGAGCTGCAAAACACAATCAGGTATTATTTGTTAGGTGAGGGTTCCCACATCTGCCTTCCAAATGGAAGTACCAATAATATATTTTCCCTCCACACATTACAGAGTTAAGGAATACTTAATCTTGGTTTTGGATTTTGTCACATGGCACATTGGTTTGCTTCTATTCAAGATCCTTTACCTCTGAGCAATAGCTCCAAAATAAGTATCATTAGCAGAGAGTGTCACCCTGTGGTTTGTGTTGCTGTTGGACAGTTGCTCCTCTGCTGCAACCTGTGCACCTAGTGTATAATCAGATCCTTCAGTATTGTAACCGTTCAACTATCCCAGGTTTCAGTGACCATTTTCTCAAGATGGAAGTGGGAGCAATAATTTGGAAGAAAGTATTTGTATACAAAGAACAAATTCCTAAGCAAAAGCTCTTGTAAAGAATTCTCTTTTTTGTCTTTGACTTCTATAATGCACACTTTAAGCGTGCATATATTGTATATATATGTCAGAGAAATGGCATGAAAAACATCTTTCTCCACATATCAGTGAGAAGACATCTCATGGGTCCACATCAGTCAAGAAGCAAAACTAAATGCTCTCTTTTTTGGAGTCCATGGGCTGAAGAATGAGAAGAAAATCTCAACTCATATGACACAGCAGGTCATGCACAACTTGAACCAAAATGCTAAACAATGCAAAAAGTTTCAATCGCCTATAAATCACAAGTGTCAAACAACAAACAGACAGTGGAAGTCAATTTCTGGAGGGTATTCACTCCTTCAACACTGAAATACTTTTAGGATCTAGAGAACTTTGAAAGTCCTGGAGACTTTTGCTGTGTTTTCCTATAATTTACATAATGGTTTCTACCCCCAGCTGCAATATTATTCCCTGCAGTATTCTCATTCCAGACTGTTTCCTTATTACATGATTATTACAGTTTTCAAGAATGATAGTTTTATCAGTCAGCAGCAATGTAAGGGATCTGGCTAAAATGACTTTCAGATACTATTTATTTAAATGCTAAAGCAGTGTTTATGATTGTGCTCACAATTTGAAATCACTAAATTCCCAAACATTTGTGTAGCTAAAAATGTAAAGATATTTTATGCATAAATACATGTATATATAAAACAATATATTAATTTTATAATCATTAGCATGATTCTAAAATACTTCCCATTTATTAAACATTTTGTAAAAAGATCTTTCAGATTTACTTTCAGATAAATCAATCCATTGTATTATGGAAATAGGCTAATTTGTTCTTAGATTTAAAGACTACAGGCCATACATTCCTCAGATATGTCTGAGATACAATTTTTTTTCCTGTAAGCATAAGTTAAGCATTTTAGCTTCTGACAGTTGATTTCAGAAATAAAACTTTGTTGCTAAGATTATAAATCTTCAGCAAGACACACCTGCTCAGCAGTTCAGGATGTGGTTCACAGGGATGTGAGGCACACAAAGAGCCATTGAAGTCAACTGGAACTGTGATCAATTGCAGCTTCTCAAAGTCTGAGGGGTTATTTTCTTTCATCTTGTTAGTGATCATCTAACGCTAGTTCAGATCCAAGATGCAGGGATAAAGTCAGCATTACATAGGCAAGAATGAAAGATCTGCATAAGATTTTCCCACGTAACTATGTAAAGCCATTTCAAAGAAACATGGGGCCCTCTAGTCAGTCATTTCTACAGGGAATAGATTTTTAGGGCCTAAAATTGGCTTTGCTATTTATTATGTAGTAATGGAAAATTACCTTTGTTGTGAGACTAAAGGAAAAAGTTGAAAGCTGGGTTATAAAATCTTAAGAGAGCCTCACACTTGCCAGAAGTAGCCAGTAATTACCACAGTGATAAGTTTGAGGATTCGGGTCTCAAACAAAATCAAGAAATAAGAATTCAAAGACCAGATTTTTTTTTCTTCCTCCCAGTTTCCTCTATTCCAGGAAATTCATGTGGTCAGAGGATTCTTTTAGCAGAAAATTATTTACAGGTGCTGTTCCTGGCTCTGTCACAGAGTTGTGTCTTACACCTCCATCTAAGTGCAGTCAGTCTTTGGATCAATGTGACTTCTTCCTGTAGGGATCTTTCTGTTGAATAACTGCCTGCTACAAAGCCAATGTCCATGGCCTTCCAGAGCTTTGCATGACTCAGAAGGCCAATGTCTATTTCGGCTGGATGGAGCAATAATATTTCTAGATGAGGTTATAAATTTGTATATAAGTTACTGTAT
This sequence comes from Agapornis canus, assembly GCA_036873685.1. NCBI lineage: Eukaryota > Metazoa > Chordata > Aves > Psittaciformes > Psittacidae > Agapornis > Agapornis canus. The sequence goes on from JBAFWW010012434.1 coordinate 8,312, forward strand.
TTCAGAAACACTTCATAGAAGAACCAGAACACTTATTAAATCCTGAAACTTCAGTTCACAGCTTTTTCTCTGCAACACAGTAGCCCTGGGGTATGAGAATTAGTGAATGTGTTTGGCCAATAGCTCATGACACTGTTTACAATGAGGTTTGATATTTATTATTGTTTAATCTTTTTGCATTCCAATTAAGCATCAGAAATCACAGTTCAACTAGAATTTAACTTAATTTAAAGCTTCTATTACCTAACAACGACATGTACAATATGTTATTGAAAACCTGGCCTTTTTTAATTTTTTTTCTGGTTTCTGAACTGAATTCCTACTGTTCACCAGCTTCTGAACAATTCCTTTATCAGATTTTTTTCCCTCCAATCATGAAGTGTGTAAATTCAATTCTTACAAATGATGAAAGATGATGAATAAAAGGAAGGTTTGATTCAGTCACAGCCACATGAATCATGAAGCTGGGCTAGATCTACACCTTTAGAGTCCTGCGAGTTGGTACTGCCTGCGGGTGTAATGAACTGCAGCCCATTTTATTTTTGCATTACAATTGTCAAATAGCTTTCCTTTCATTAGCTTTGATCAGGTTTGAATTAGGCCAGTGTGGCCCCTTCAGGGGTGAATCACGTTTTGAGTGAGACGAGCCGGGTAAGAGAGCTGCTTCTCACAATGTCACAGGAACTTCATGTTCTAATTCACTAATTCAGTGTAAAAAGGTGCAGAAATACTATAGCTTCAGTCATTTTCCAACCTTAAAGAGATTTTCTTCAATTACAAGTACATAAAACAAGTTATTGTGAACATCTAGCATCATTCTGAAGTTACCGGAAGGTTTGATCATATAACTATTATTTAAGTTTTATCTATTTTTTAAAATTGCAAAACTGACCTTATTGAAAGTTCTCTAGAAAATCATTTATCTAAGGAAAATAGTAAAGAAAAATCTCAGCCTATATAGGATTTGTTGGAAAGAATTTGAGATCAGTCTTCATTATTTGTTTTCTCTTAGTAAAAGTAATACAGGTACATTTCAGCCGCTTACTGAATTTCAGCAGGATTGTTTTTAGATTGAAAAATATTTTGACAAATGGGTACATGTAACCCTGAGGAACTTTTACTTTGCAAACTTGATAAGTTTAATAGAATGAATGGTGACAATTCTGGAATATTTCCACTTTGTTTCATTAGATCCAAGAGGTTCAGGGTCTTTCTCCAGTCAAACTGAGTTCTAAATGAGAATATTTTAGAATTAACTCAGAATTCAGTGATTTTTACCACCGTGCTGTAAAATCTGTATCTCCTGTGTACACACAAGTGAAACATGCCAACTTCAACTCAGTGTGATTTCAAACAGCTGAGCTATCAAACATGCAAAATGGGGTTTGTAATAGAAACCTCAATTCATCATTACTAATGGCACTTTTATATGTACACAAACTATAGTAACAACAGAGAGCAGCATTTGTAGTGTTTTAACCTCCTTGCTGTCAGGTAGCTGATGTGTTAGTAGGGGTTTTATGACAAATTCAGAGAGATTACACTTAGGGTTGAACATTTCACAAAATCAGTTCAATTGTGAAAAGAAGAATTTGCTACTAAATATATCTTGGTCACCAAAATATTGAAACTTCTGTTGCAGCCTCAGCTGAAAGCTGTGCTTATTTTTACAACTGAGTCTTTGCCATTATCCAAGAGTGGTTTTCCCATTTTAGCTTTCTCCTTGCCCTCTTTTTTTCCATGTACTTTTTGAGGTTTCCCTGCTTGGGCCTCTTTTCTATCCTTCAGTAAGGTTGAATTCCCTGATGGTAATCGTAATTATAAACATATGTTGTTACTGTGGGCTACCAATTTACTTGCAGTCCTTAGTACTAGGAAAAAAAGGTAGGCTCAGAATATATTTTACATCATCAGGGCATATCTCATGAATAATTAAAGGAAACTCAAATTTGTACTAGAAAGCAGTCTCTGGAACGCCATGGCTAAAGATAATTTTATACTAAAATTGGTTTGAATCAAGTAACCACTCAAACAATTAATATAATGACAGAAAAAGATGTTTGAGTTTTATAAAATTTGATATTTGTATCCTAGAGATGCGGATGATTGTCAGGAGAACAGAAAATACAGAAATATCTATTTTGGAAATTGCTAGACTGAGAATATTTAATTTATCACAGATATTTAGTGAAAAAAAAAAAAAGCTTTCCAATTAAAACTTCAGAAAGGCAAAGTAAAACACTCCAAATTTTGCATTTGTTTTAGTGGCTTCTTCTACACTGTCTTTCATTCAGGCTTACTGCAAAGAAGTGCCTCTGTAATTAACATGTTAGATTTTTAGTGACTTATTTTACAGTGTAGCATTTTATTGCTGATGTGTCAGTCATTGTGATGTTCACAGTGCTGCAGGGACTAATCAGAGCATGCATTAGGCAATTCATATTGTACTTGCTATCCTGGTAAGAGAAGATAAAATGTTTTGAAGATTAGTTTAGAATTAAAAAAAAACCAACAAAACCAATGCTCCCCCAGCATTCTGGGAAGACATAACAATAATGAATGAATTTGACAGGAAGGTAGGTCCATTTTAAATTGGGCTGGACTTGATAAAGTTTGACAGGGAGTTCTTCAAGGATAGGTGTCAGCAGTGTCACAGCCCTGAGCAAGCAGTTAATTCATGGATGTGGCTGTGGCAAGAAGGAAAATGGCAGTATCTACCTGTGAAACATAGCAACAGCAGTGCTGGGGGGTTACACACCACTCAGCTTAGTACCAGCTCCAGGAAAAGGATTGGAACAAATAATGGAGGTTTGTTAACAGCAACAGAACAAGGAAAAGAATAAGAGCTAACATGGGTTTATAAATAAAATGTGTCAAACTGGTCTAATTTCTTCTTTTAATAAGGTAAAAATATCATAAACATGAAGGAAATAGATGTCATATGTCTCAACTGTAATCAGGATTTTCTCACTGTCTTATGGCACAGACTGGATGAAATCACTATAAAGTGAATAAAATACTGGTTGGAAAGCAGTATGTATAGTACTTATGTGTTAAACCAGGAGGAGATACCGGGCAGGGCTCTACAGGAATTTCTCCTGGGTGCGGCTGAATTACATATTTTCAGGAATGAAATAGATGCCAGGAGAAAGAACATGCTTGCTAAATTCACAGTCCCTAGCTGGGAAAAAACAGACGGTTTTGGTAGGGAAGAGATAAAATTCAAACTGATCTTCAGAAATACTCTGAAAAAAGCATGCAGTTCAAGGAAGAGAATTACAAAGTTAGGTATGAACAATTGCACAAAGACAGGATAAGGAACAAGTGGCTTAGATATGGTCTTGAAGGTCTGGGAGGCACCATAAATACATTGCAAGCTGAATATGTACCAGCAGGTAGCACAAATCAGCACTGCACACTACTGGGGAAAAGTCAGCTGGTTTATTGGGATGGAGAGATGATTATTGTCTGGCCCATCATTTTGATCTAGTCAGAGCAGATGTTTCCTCAGCTGGAGAACTGTGCCCATTTACTAGCATAACACTTTGACAAAGATGTGAATCAACTGGAGAAACTCTTCTGCTTGCTGTGGATAGAGAAAATATGGCTCATAAACTGGAGAGAGAAAGAGTCAGGTTATTAGGAATCCTTTTCTTATAGGAATAATGTAACTTGGGAGACATTGCCTAACAGTATTGCAGGATTACTGTCACTGAGAGATTTCAAGAGCAGATCGGATAAACATCTGTCAGGAATGTAGTAGTTATATTTGATACCCTGCTGAAGGAGCGAATAGGCTAGATGATGTCTCACTTTTCCCACCCTGTTTTTTGATGATGTGTTAAAATTATCTCAAGCTACCAGTTTTGACTAAATGATCAACTGTTCTTATGTTGAAGTCAAGTGATGTCCTTTTCTATTGATTGCACTAGATTTGGATCAAGAATAGGGTAAAGTGAAGGCATATGAATGTCAGTTGCAGAATAACTACAGGAAAGAGCTAATCCCACTCCCATTAAATTCAGAAGAGACTTGATCTCTTTCAGTGGACATTTAATTCAATTATAAATGTATGCCATCTACACATATGTGTATATATATCAAAATAAAATGTTAGTACAGTTCTGTCAGTTAAGCATCACTGAAAACTTAATCTTTGAGCAAGTGTGAGAGAACTAAAACTTAACCAACAGTGTGTCTTTTTCAGAGTGTAGAAATAGAAATTTCCAATGAAATTGTTCCACAGTGATGCACATTCCAAGAAATTCTCACAGACTTGCTGATAGCACCTGGCTGGATGAGGTTCCAAAGCATTCAAAATGTAGGGCTATGAGTGAATAAGACGCCAGGAAAAAAAGGGATACTTGGGCTCCACTCACAGCATCCTCTTGGTCACCTGCATTATTCTTTTTCATTTTAGGGACTTAAGCTGTATTCTAGGAGTGATAAAAATGGGATTTTGTGATCTTGCTTTTTGGGAGTGGAAGAAAACTAGCAGTAGGAATAATCAAAATGTGCAAGATGCTTTTCGGCTTCTTTGGGACATAGCCAAACTCATAGATGCAGCACAGCAGGAAATCCCCTTCCAGATTATTTCATTGCTAGGCTGGTCCCAGGCTGGTAACATGTTGCTGTATTTCACACTAAGCAAAGTTCCTTTGTATTGTCTGGAATTTTTGCTCATCCTCTTAGCACATAACTTTTTCATAAGCCTAGTCTTAGGAGTTTTACAGCTTCCAGAACCAGAGAGACTTGGCCAGGTTTAAATAAACATCCATGCTAACAACTTACCACTGATTCTAATGATGTTTTCCAGCCTGATGGAATGCATGCTTTAAACATCAGTTGATAAACTGCTATTTTTATTGAGGTTTCAATCAGAATTCTTTACCAGAATGAACAGAGAAACTCAGAAATCCGCTGTTCATTCTATATTACAGACAGGCAGGAATATGTATGCAAGAAATGTAAAGTCAACCATACAGGTAAAGATCATGAAGAGTACATTCTCCCTGACATGCATGGTCAATAATGAACACCTCAATTCATGAAGGGAGAAACATGACTCAGTGGGTAAAACAGGAGATAAGACTTTTGCATTGCATTACTGCATGGGTCTGCAGTACATCTCTAATTTTGGAAGTCACTGCATTTCAACTCACAGAATTGAGTTGAAATGCAGTGACTTCCGAAATTTCTTCCTCTTTGCCTCATTTCCCCTATCAGAAAACAGGATGAACATTCAAATGAGATTCATTAGGCTATAGGGGTTATAGGGATAAAAATGGTGTTAAAAAGAACAGCTGCTGTATAGAAATGATCAGTAAGTGTCTTCATTTTATTTATACTTGATCTTTACTGTGAATGCAAAATTGCTTGACTGTTTCAGACTATGTTTGATTCCTGATTTGAGCCCCTAAAAAGGGTCAGTTTTAGGTGAGATAAGATGGGTATTAAAAATCAGATACTAGACTGAAGAATAATCTTTTATTAAGGAAACTAAACTTTCTTTTTTAGTACAGGGAATATTGGTTTACATCTGATCTTCAAGATTTTACTTGAGATTATCCAATGAAGGACTCCAACAAGACTCCTGACTGTGCAACCAAATTTTAGCTTTGGTTTGTTAGCTAATGTGACTTTTTGCACCAGAAGGCTTACAAGTTATCCACTTCACTTTTAGAAACTCATGTGAAGAAATATTAAAGTGTTTGAAGGCCTCCCAGGTCATTGCACTTCATACAAAGGTGGGCTTTTGCCTTGTTTATAACATTCCTCTGAGGGATCTAACAGGCTTTTAGAGCTGATGTTCTGTATGTCTGTACTGAAAGAACAATGTCATTCAGTAGACTTGCCATGAAATGCCTTGAAGGAATTCAAACAGCAGCATTTATATGTGCATGATGCATTCAAGTCTATTGCCATCCAAACCCAGCAGAGGAGAGACTAGAAAGGTATCATGAACAAGAGAAAAAATGTGTAAAGGTTAAACTCAGTGCTAAAATCACTGACATTTGAACAACATAGATGTAAAAGAAAAGTGAAAGCATCAGACATTAACTAGGGTTATTGTATTGGAAATTTCATCTTGGTAATGACTTCAAAGCCAAGAGGAAACCTCAAAACCCCCCAAACTCCAACCAAAAACTCTTGCAAACCAACCTACTAGGAAGGCTGTGGATCAGCATGAGTAAATGTTTGTTAAATGTTGTTAATTGAAAAGTATGTCTTTATATAGACATGAGCAATATAAAATTTTGCCTACTATACATGTTTAAACTTGTTCTTTTGTAATTAAAAGCAGAACTAATTTAGAACTTAATGCCATAAGAGCATAAATAGTGTAGAACAAAATTATAAATGTGATGGCAGAACAGTATTTTTATCTTCTGAATTATGTATTTCCTCAGCATCACTTAATATGTTTGACTCCATCTAAATATCATGCATAGATTAATTGACTGTAAAACTGCTGCCTACTTAATGTAGAGGCATGAACATTTCTCTTGTTTTCTTTCTGATAGAGAGGACATGAAGAATAAATCAAAGATTCTTGCTAAGCATATGATCAGGAAATTTATGTCTTATTATTAAAATAATATCTGAGTGTGTTTATATTTAGGAATCGAGTGAACTTCTAAAATAGCCTGAAAATCTTGGAAGAGCAAGTGAGGCTGACAGTGCTATGTGAGCACTAAGTGGCGTATTTTCAAATTCTTTTTTTCAAATAGTTTAAAAGTGTTTGAATTCTTGTACACTGACAAATGTCCATGATTATCAGGAAGGGGTTTCAGTGAAGGACTACTAAGATTTATACAGGTGTCCATACTTGCTTTTTTGCCCAATTCCCAGTTAAAGAACAGACTTAGATACCTATTAAGTTCCTTTCATTTAATCTCAACCACCAATAAATACACTGAAGGTAAGAGTTGTTCTTGAGCTTGCCTGCCCTTGCCAGTGGCAGCATTAGCTCTTGGGATACTGGCTAACAACACAGATTCAAATCTCTCCTGAAATCTGGCTGCTTTTGAGACACCCAAAGCAATAAACATTAATAAAAAGCCATCAGCATCCCTTCTATAAGCATATGTGCACACACAAGTCTGGATCATTTTTTCTGTAGGGGCATCAGCAAGTATGGGCTTCTTGTATTCCATTTCTTTGAGACCTCATTAACTTCAGTGTATTTGTGTCTTCCACTTAGCTGACCACATTGTCAATGCTTACCAAATAATAAAACCTAATTATACTAAAATCAAGTTTGGAGCACACAGCTGCAAGTCCTCCAAATTTGTCTTTCATTCTGCCTCTGAAAATTCATCCTTGCTGAGACTGCTGCCTTTCAAGCAGCAGTATTCTTGGCCTGAACACTGACTGATATTTGAAATGAATCAGAAGTACAGTAAATTTAATTTTCAAAAACAAACGGTTGCTCATATTTAGAACTTGGCCAGAAGTTGTAAGTAGAATCCACTCTGCGTGCTTCCCTTTCCACAGGGCCGGTCAGTGGTAGAATCACACTGAGCTAGGGAGAATTCTAACCATTGGTATAAGTGAAGCCAGGCTGAGAGGCAACATCTCAAGGAACTCAGAGGCTGATGCTTAAGGGTACAGCCTGTAATCAATCAAGCTGTAATCACAGGAAGATGGGACCAGAGTGTGCAGGTTCTGACTGCAGCTGGGTCAGTTCTTTGCACCTTTGCAAAATCAGTGCAGATCCTCCAAACTGGTCCTGAGCAGAGATGAAGAAGAGATGCCAGTGGCAGGAGCTAACTGGAATACAGACAGTGAGTAATAAGTGGAGATAGCAGCACTGTTCAAAAGGGCCTGGAACAATACTTAGAGCCATGTTTTGAGATTCTCTTTTACACAGAATAGTAACTTTTTTCCTTTTTATTTGTCTGGGACTGTATTTCTATTGTTCAGCATGTTGGTTTTCTCTATTGCTCCTATCAGGCAGTATGAACCTTGGTACGGTGGAGCTCTGTAGTTGTATTTCCTTAGCAACAGAGTAACTAACACTTGAGGAAGGAATAAAACCTGGTGTTTTAATTCTTTTACAGTTTGATAAAACTTAAGAGATGGAGAAGCCATGTGGCAAATTCATGAGGAAGGAGAAAGTAAACTATCTCTTGTTTATTAACCGCTCTGCAAATATCTGCACTGTTGCTTTCACTCAAAAATCACAGTCTATGTAGTTAATCTGAATTGATGCACCTATGTTGTATGGAGTTGTGGTTATAGGTTATTTGTAGTACAGATTCATATGTTTAGTATAGGGTGAGAGTGAAAAGAGAGGAATCAACATTTTAGCCACTTCCTAAACCCTTTGGCTTCAGAAACAATTCTGGTTACACAGGCTGGTCAATTTTTATTTCAGTTTTGCTCAGCCTCAAAAGCTACTTTGGTGGGAAAATTCAAGATAGCAGAAGAATAAACTGGCAATTCGACTTTCTGAGGGGAAACATGGGATAGCTTTTGGAGGCTCTACAAGGTGGCTGGATAAAATGGACCTACCTATTCTGTCAGGAAAGGGTATGCTTCTAGATAAGCACATAAACACTTCTAGACAGGCTCATAAACATACTTACAAATATCTTTTTAAACATTTTCCTAAGGGAATAATTCCTTCTGTTAAATGTAACTTTTTTGCTAAGGCTGCTATTTATCCCATTTGGTGCAGAACTGTGGGGGATGGAAGGGAGGGAACAAGGCTGCATAGGAGATACTCAGAATGTAGTCAAAGTACTGCAGTCTAGGGACTGTTCTCAGAAAAGCGAATTTATTTGAAGCTTCTCCAGAAAAGACAGATGCACAAGGCCTGGGATAACACTCATCAGAAAAGAGCAGAAAGGTGCAATATCCTTCTAACCATGACGCACGTCCTGTAAGAAAAATGTTGTATCTCTTTATTGCCTCTTCCCTTTTGTCTGCTGTTTTCTGTCTTACATTTTACCTTTCTCCTTGCATTGTCTCAACCATTCATTTTAATCAGCTCTTCTTCCATAACCTGTGGCTTTAGTATTCTGCATCTTTCTGCATGCTAAAATTGCTCTCCTGAGCATTGCTCCACCCACACTGTGATGGATTGCTGTTTATATGATCCTGCTCCCTGTGCTCTGAAAAAGGCTGTGTGCACACAGGCACGCAGTGCAAGTGCCTCCACACTTTGGTGCAACACTGGACAGGGAGCTGACTAGACCTCCAGTGAGGCTTCTCCATTTCTGTGATTGTGCTTGAATACCTTTTGCTATCAAAACCAGTTCTGGGGAGATGCTTTTTCCTCATGCTCTGTCTAACTCTCAAGCCTTTTTATTTTGTTGGGGTTTGGGGTTGTTTTTGTTGTTTTGGTTTTTTTTGTTTTGTTTGTTTGTTTGTTTGTTTGTTTTCAATTGCATATCTCCAATCCTTCAGAAAATCATTTCTTCCTCTATTAATGATGCTTGCCTAGGGCCAATACCTGTCAAAGCAGACAGGTACTTTCAGTGTCCTACTAAATTAGGCAATATGAGTGATTTAACTGTAAGCATGGCTACTTCTAATTTGTAAAGTTTTCTGATGCCTGGCAATATCTCCATGGACAGGCAGGGCAGCAAATGCTCATTTCAAGCCATTGTCTTAGCTCTTTCACCAGGACATCTACCACAGGAGTCCCTTTCCACTAGTGGTGACTTGGTGATACTGCAAAGATGATTACTCTGAAAGTACTGTTCATAGCCCTCCTTTTCTGAATTTGTGAGATTACAAATGATTTCCACCTAAACATCTGTGACATTTGGGTTCTGAAACAATCTCAAATACCATACTGTTCATTAGTGGGGATTCAATTTCCTGTACCTCTCTGCTTCAGTTTTGCTTCAATGCATAGAGTGTGCATATTCATTAAAAACAACAATAATAAAGTTTTGCTAGAAAAGAGGGGTGTGTAAATAGAAGATGCCTAGGGCAAAGCTGTGTTTTGTGTTCTGGACATTTATATAGCTGTTTACAGTGCTCTTCAGTTAAATAATAATAATAATAAAATAAAAAACAGAATTACCATAGCAACTGAAGCAAGTATGTGTTACATTTTTAATCTCTGAGATACACAAACCCTTTCTAAGAAAACCCGCAGAAGAAAAAATGTGAACTTATGTGCATTCCCTATGTTTGAAGGGAATATTTTGTTTCTTATTTCCTTGCCAGTATTTAATGCTGCCTTTGTTAGGGGAGTAGCTTTTTTCTCTTTGCATTGTTATGCTTGCATCTCAGGCAGAGGATGAGTGCAAGAGACAGCTGGAATGTGTTCTCTTCTGAGACATTTTGGGAACTGCCAGGAGTATGCAGCAAATGGTGGCTATGTGGCCACTATGATATGTTTTCCTGGTACACTGGAATGAATTCCACAGGTGAACACATGGGGAACACATCTATAAATAAAACACGCCTGTAATTCATGTCTGCTATGCTTTTCTGAATCTGATGTACAGGAAGGTTCTTGTTCAAGTTTATTTCCCCTCCTTCCCCAACCCAGTTCCCCGCTTTTATTTGGTTTCCTTAAATCCCTTTTGAATTAGGGTACACAACATTTCTTTCCATAAAAGATCCATAACAGTTCTGCTTAAAAATATATAAACCCACATCAGCATGTGTTGTGTCTATGGAAGAGTCAGGGGAAAGAGGTGCCAGTTAATCCATCAATAGTCTCCCCATTACTCTCTTGTACAGTGGTAAATTGGGATTTATTTCTCGTGCTGATGGTAAATATTATTACCTCTATTATATCTGTCCCTGTTATGGCAAAATAGTTATAATTCCTTTTATCAAGACAACCAAGGGACTAAACAAGCTGCTTTCTCCATGTTACTGCAGTACTTTGTTTTCAACCTCTTGCAAAAAATGAGGCTTTTGCAGTAACATGCCTGGACACTTTGCTGTTTCCAAGACAAACAACTCTTTAGCCAAGACCGATTTGGACAGCATACAATAGCTTGCATCTTTTTTTCAGGAGATTCAGAGTCCTTTAGAAAAGCTAAATGAGCCTAGAAGGAACAGCTGTGAGTAGCTTGAGGTACAGAAAGACTGTGCCTGCCCCAAACCATACAAGTTGACTTAACAGTGCAGAGGTTCTCTGAACTATTAAATAATTTCAAGCCTAATCCTGTTGGCGCAGGTCCCTGACACACATTTTTGTCAAGTATGTCGTCATGATCCTTAGGGAAAAATATGTCCTTTTCCTTTCTCTGTCAAATGTCTGCAACTTACTGTATCACAAGATCAAGTGATACTTCCGACTTAGGAGCAAATCCTTAAGATTCTGATATTTCACACTTTTCATATTCTTTACAGACATAAAATTCTAGGAAGAACCTTTTGCCTTCATGGCTGCATGGCATCCTTTCTAGAGCTGGCCAAGAGTGTTTCTCTTGGAAACAAATGTTCCCTCAGAATGAAAATTTGCATAGGAAATCAGCTGTTTCTGATGAATTTTTGTTTTTAAAGTTTTTGATGGAATCATATCAGAATGTTTATAACTTCTTGGGTTAGAAGACTTTATTTTGCTTTGATGCTATGCCTCATGCACCAGTCAAACTGAATTAAATAGTTGGAGTGGATTGGTAAATAATTATATATGTATTTTTTTTACCTCCAGGCAGATGTAAAGAATTGTTTATTGAAAATTTCTTAAAAAGTGGAAATTCTCAGTTTCGTCGAGCTCTAATTTTTGCTTCAAAAGATGAAATTATAACAGCATAACAGATTCTTTTCTGGCTTATTTCTGCTAGCAAGCCTTGAAGTAGCATTTCCAGCTCCTGTGAATGTTAAGCAAAATCCACAAATGAAATATGAATTTTCAATAGCTTATGTTCAGCTTGAATTAAAAACAAGTAATTCTTTCCTTCCTTTCTCATCTTGGAGTTCATCATGCAGTGACAATTTGAAATTTACAACCCAGACATTTAACATCCTTCACAAGAACATATAATTTGAAAAACTTGTGAAGAGAAATGTCTCTGCTAAAAAATGGCACTATCTCTTTGTAAAAAGACCCCTGTCATTTAGATTTCTGTTCAGCTTTCCCATCTTAAGCTAAATAACATTGACATTTTTTTTCAGATAGATTTTTTGAAAGTTACCCAAATTAGATATGTGCTCAAAAGAGTTTTTATGTGACATCGCTGGCTTTCTTCTATATCCCTTTGCGTAAATTTCTGTCTGTGGGAATAGATCTCTGATGAGGTTAATAAAACTAGCTTGATATCTAACTCTCCTTGACTCCATTGGATATTGGACACAATCTCTTTTAGTAAATCCCACTAAATACATATTCCTATTTCTGTTAATTAGCCATTGTTGCAAATCTTTTCTCCACAGACCAATAGGTATCTTTCAATTATGTTTGGCGTACCACATCTGAGTGAATGCCTCCTTATGTTACAATCCCAAACAGCAGGGTATTTGCCTCCTTAATTTTTTTAAAAGTTTCATTTCCCCACTAAGCTCTAGAAAATGCATCATCTGGAACACAAGTCCAGTGGGAAACAACTGCCTTGGAAAACTTTTCAAATTCCCTTCAAATTTTAATTGGTATGAAAAAGTCTTTTAATTCCTCCATGTTTCCAATGTGTATTAGACTCCCCAGTTCATAGTAGAAGGAAGACAGAGGAAGAAATTAAAACTTGACATTCTGCAAAGTATGTTCTTTGGTGTGAAAGTTTCATATGATGGCAAATTGGACAAGAGGGAAGATGACAAATAGAAGACACAAGAAACCATATTTTTTTTTTGTGAAGCAGTAGAGCAGATTCCATATTTTAATTAGATAAGATGCTTAGCTCAAAAAGTTAACAAAGAGAATCCAAACAAGTCCCCATAATTTGTTGTCTTACATGGTAAGCTACATTGCCCCACAATGTTCATCTTTCCTCAATAAACAGGCTTACAAATATTCTTAGAATTGCAGAACACTAAATGGGTGTGATAGTGAGCCAGAATTTATCTTAGGAAATGCTTCCTTTAATGTCTTTAAAATATTGTACAGAATCTTTTTTAATTGAGTTGCATGTTAGGTAAGTTATGGGAGCATGATTTTATTTCTAGAAAGAAAAGAGGTCTAAAATTGCTTAGAAAGTAAGTTCTAAACTGAAAGAAATTATCCTAAACCTTGGTAAATTTTAAAATTGGGCATGAACTTCTCAGCTGTCTTGTAGTTTTTCTAAACCCACTCACTTTATCCCTCGTCCCCATGCTGTGTTGAAGTTTCTTTAATCTCTGAACCAGTTGCAGAAGTTCACAGGCCTCTCTCTTTTGCAGTCTGGTAGATTTTCTGATACAACTAATTGGTTTTGACTCTCCTGGAATAGTCCAGTTTGGTTTTATGTAATTTGACATTGTAATTAGATACATTTGTTCACAGTGTTAATTTTGTTAGCACGAAGATTCTTTATTTCTATTAAATATTACACACAGAATGAATTTTTGATCTTTGGACTCATGCAATAAGCAGCAACATAGATTACAGCAAAGTCACAATGTTTATTTCATTCTGCTATGCTTTCATTTCTGGATTGTAAGCCCAAATATATTTGCTTTTAAATGCTTTAGAGGTAGACAGGTTGGGTTTTCATTGCTTCTAAATATGTGGCTGCCTTGAGGCTTCCAATTTATTTATTTTTTTTAATGGAGTGAGAGGCTATAAAACCTGTGTGCTATAAAGCAGGCAGACTTCTAAAAGTTTCCTACCCGCTCACCAGGCTCAGCTGAAAGAGCAGGTATCTTCAAGCGTATTTAACTCTTGCTCCTAGGCTTGTAATTAAAACCACAGGAATGCTCCCCATTTTGAAAAGGTCCCATTTGATTTCATCTGAGACATTCCCTTTGTCTCATTTTAGATGTCTCTGGTTTATATACTTGAAAAAAAAAAGCAATTATGCGAACTGTCCACTACCAGCAAGAAGAATATCTGGTTGGTGGATGAGCTTTGGCAGAAATGTGGACACAAATCTCCTCCCTGTCTCTGTACATATGATAATAGACTTTAACCCACAAGTGCAGGATAGAGACTCCTGAATGGCTCTGTGCAAAATGAGGGAGCATGAGGAAATGGGGCAACAACGAATGGGTTTATTTGGTCAGCTCCCAGTGCTTAAGAGTAACAGAAATTTCATTCTTCTGATTGTTACTGCATTAATTAATTCAGTTCCAACCCAGGGATCTCATCTCAACAAGCTAAAATATCAAGATTTTTTCTGCTATTTGACAAGGTTAACTTTCTAATACTTTTTTTTTAATATTGGAATAAAATAATTGTCTTGATGTTTAGGAGTTTAACAGAGTGCACTCTCAAATGTAGTTATTTATTTTTGTCTATTTTCATGGCTTCCATTACCATAATATACAAGTTTCATACCTTCTAATGTGCAAATCTGCCCCAGGCCTCTCTGAAAAAGTGAGTTTATTAGCTACATTTTGAAAACTGAATATAATTCATGCTGTCCAGCTTTAATTGTCTAAGTTAAGCCTCATTTTTTTTGCCTTGGATCCTAGTATGGGCTATGAAAGATGTTAGGCTGTTAACTCAGCCATGCTGACTTGTTTGTACATTACAGTCCCTGAAATAACTGTTCAGGAGTCTCAACACCTAAAGGAGGTAGTATCACTATCCCTCCAGGAGACTAAGTAACAGGTTTTCAGAGATGTCTAGACACATGAGAAAGCAGAGGAATATCAAATGGGATTAAAAAAAAGTATGCCGATATACTTAGGGATGTTGAAGACATACTGAAGTAATTTATCTCCATCTGCCAGTCTTGCAAGAGCAGAACAGGGTCTTGAGTTCAGGTCTGCAAAGTCCTGCTCCGCTGCTTTGTCAGTGGTTCAGTTGTCTTCTTCGTAGCTTTATTTTTTTTGTAATTCATGTCTTAGGATGGAGAACAGACATTCTGCCCAGTGACCTTTGAAAAGTCTTTTTAATCACATTTGTGCCTAGGGAATACCAGTAAGAAATAATACTAGCAAGTACTGCACAATGACAGGGTCAGAAGCTGTTCCCTGTTGAGTCAGTAAGAGGAACTGTAAATTTTATCCTTCATAACTATTTCTTTTTAATATATGACATAAGAAGAAAGATAAATATCACTTTATTTATATAGTTTATGATATTATTCTTTCTGGAAACACTAGTCTCTAAGACTTTTTCACCAGAAAGCATTCAAATCCTTGCTCAATTGATGGTACCTGCTTTAACTGCCTGTACCAAATGGCCCATGCTCCTCTGTATGCAGGTGTTGCTGTATAGCTTTATTGTCTCCCCTCCACTTTTTTTCCTTAATCTGAAACCTTAAAACAAAGTACCGAAATTTGCTGCAAGGAAAGTAATGATCCTGTAGAAGAAATTCAATGCAACTTTTAAGAACCCTTTTAATTAGCTGACAGAAGTGCATTGTTTAGATTTCTTTTAAAAATCAATGAAATGGTTGCAAACGTTTCTAATGTCTTTGTGTCTTTAAGACACTGGGTAGCTGCTTTTTTACTACAAAAGAAGTTTTTATCATTTTGAAATGATTGTGAAGGCAACAGTCCTTGGAAGGGGCTAAAATGCACTTCATGTCTACACTTTTCTTCCGATTTTGCTTGGTGGCAAAAAATAGATTTAAAGATCCTTGTCCTAGTTCTGTTTTCTTCTGTGTTTGGGGTTTAGGTTGGTTTTTTTTTCTGACTTTGTATGGGTCAGACGTACATGCTATAGAATTTTATACTATAAAATAATGTGATATCAAAGACTAAGCCTGAAGTAAACACTTCTCTCTATCCAGTAAGGGTAGCACAGACCTCTGTATCTAGGGCTGTGCTCCGCTTAGAGTAACACCAAAGTCTGGAGCAATCTTTCCATCCATTCACATACAGAATACACATAATGATACATATTGCTGTAATAACACTTGACAAATGGCTACCACTGACAGAAAGCTGTATAATCTATGTAACAAAATGGTTCTGAGAAAATAAAATGTAACATGGAGGAAGAATACAGCTGCATCTTCATAAACCAAAGTGCACTGAGCAGCCCTGCTCAATGTGGAAAATGATCAAATTAACCACCCTCTGTTAGAGGTCTCACCACTGATAACTTTTCCTTTATCATCTTCATCCTTGGAAGATTAGCATTTCTCTAAGATGAGTCTAAGTATAGCTTTTGAAATCATACAAGCACCTGATACAGTTACATAAACATACCCCCAGACCTCCACAGCATGTGTCGCTTTGTGCTTTGCAGTTGTGGTCTCTGAACTCTAAATATAAAAGAGAAAAACGTATGAATCATTCATGGAGAAGATCGTGCTTTAGTTTAGGGAGATGGAGAGCAGAATGTATCACTACAGTTAGTGGTGGAAGGATCCTGTAGTTTTCCAATTACTGCTTCCACTTCTAGGAGCTCCCATTTGCTCCTATCCAACCCAAGCTTAAAATAACATTTTTTTGTCTCTGACTCCAAAAATAACTGATATAATTTAAGTTGCTTGTATAAATGATAAAGAAGTGTTGAAGAAGTGGTGTTGTTTTTCTTCACTTTTCATCTTCTCATATAAAGCTACATTCTGTTGATATTTATGCATGTGCAGCTCTGAAGTAAGGTGTGCTTTGCTTAACACAGTTCCAGTAGATGCAAAGATCACAGCTGATTAATGTGAATTGCTTTTCTGTGGTAAGGTTTTTTCAAACAGATAGAATATGAGTCCAATTCTCCCAGGAAACCTATTTGGTTTTTCCTTAATGAATATCAGTACTGTTAATCTTTAGTGATTAGACAATCACAGGAAAGCACAAAACTCTGAAGTTCCTGAGACTTCTTAATATGGGAAAAATTCTTCTTGAGACCTTTTGTAGCTTCTTATCCAACATAAACCATACAAAAAAGTATACTCAATATTTTACTTTCCAGTTTTCTCATTCAATCAGTATGTAACAAATAATATTGTTGGTGTCCTATTTCTATCACTTTTTTGAGCTCTGTTACATATTTCTGGGTCATTTCTTATCTCTATTACAACACCACTACTACACTAAATCATGGTTAAAAGTTATTATTATTATTATTATTATTATTATTATTATTATTATTATTATTCAATGTCTCTCTTTAATTTATTTTTCTGATTCAGACTCCTCAATTACATTACTCAGTTCATTCTGTCTGGACTTTTCCAAGCTGATCACTTGTGGATGTGTGAATGACTGTGAAAGAATAAATAGAGTTTAATTTGGATTCTCAATTATTCCCTATCCTCCCTCTTAAAAAACCTCAACATAACTGATTTGAAAATGCTTGCCTTAAAGGTTAGGAGATCCTTAATATAGACATTAGTTGGAAACAAAAATAGAATTATGTTACTAGAGTTCTACCTCTGAACTTACAAGGACGAAATGCAAACATTTCTGTTAATACAGAAAATATGCTTCACAGCCATAGAAGCAATCAATAAAAACATTCCTTTGGAGGAAAACTTAACAAACTGTTTCAGAGATCAAATGATAAAGAGTAGAAAAGATCCAATCTACTGTAAAAAGGTGCTGTGAAGGTTCACTGTAGGGCATTTAGTGTGTATGTTCTCATGAAAACAAAACTGACAGCATTAGCAAAGGGAGAAAAATTGAGGGACAAGAAATTCAGATGTCATTTCCTAGCCTTGAAAGATTTTATTTTAGAGATAACGACAAAAAAAGTCAGACTGACAACTCCTAACCACTGCCATTCCTGAGAAGAAAAGTAGTGACATAGCTCTGATGTCAGACTGTACCTTAGTTTTAGGAGTATTAAGAGAATTTTGAAAATCATTAAATGTAAGCATATTAAGTTTTTCCTCCCAATACATGAATTACAGAGATATAAAGAGCTTACATTTTATTTGTGGCTTGAATACTTGTGAGGAAAAACCATCTTGATTTTATAGAAAGCCGCTTTTGAGGCAAAAGCCATGTCACTGTCTGATGAGTTTATCCGAGAATTGGATGGGAACCCACTTCAGCAAAGAAGAAATTTCCCTTTATTCAGAGACCTTCTTCCCTAGATATACTGTCACAGTTGCCAGTAACACCTATGATTTAGATCAATCCATTCCTAGCTGATGTCAGTAACATAAGTGTGGTGCTCTTGTTTGCTCCATGCAGCCATATTTCAGCAATAGTAAATTTATTTTTTTTATTTTAATTCTTGTATTGTTACCCAATGAATGAAACAGGGAAAAAGGAAAAGAAAGTTCAAGTGCAAAGTCAGAATTCCCTACTCAGTTTACTTGAAAAGTGTTGTTAGGTGCTTAAAGTACCAGCACAACATATACCATCACATACCAGCCATGTTCACCTGCTGTTGTTAGCTCTATCACTTGCTGAACTTCTACAATCATAAAATCATAGAATAGTTAGGGTTGGAAAGGACCTTAAGATCATCAAGTTCCAGCCCCCCTGCCATGGGTAGTGACACCTTACACTAAACCCTGTCACCCAAGGTTCTGTTCAAACTGGCCTTGAACACCACCAGGAATGGAGCATTAAAGTGCCTCACCACCCTTACTTTAAAGAACTTCTTCCTTATAGCCAATCTAAATTTCCCCTGTTTAAATTTTCTAACAAACAGTAGTTTAGTATTTTAAATAGCACGTGGTTTTGGGAGATCTAGAACTCCTGAGTGTGAATTTTGTGTTTTTTATAATCTTTAATCTTCCTTTTCCTCAAAGGAAAAATAGCTTCTAAATAGTTAAGGCCTCAGTAACTCTTGTGATTTGAATTGCCAGGAAGTCACCCCATTAATGGTTACTAAAATGTCTTACTGTTTTTCATCCAGTCTTTGCAAACTGCTCTGTGGGAATTTGACAGTTTTATTAGTTCTTGACTGTATTTTCTAACTCACCTGTGCTGGTGCTTGACCTGCATTTCTGTGATATTCTGTGTGCCTGACATCTGTGACATGGGCTGTGCCAGGCAGCCCACCAATACACCACCACAGTACAGCACACAGGAGAGTGAAATTTTGGGGGGAAACGTTTACCATGACCACCTTTTTCTTCTTGGCCTGTAACTGGCCATGTGGAAAGGAAACTCCTTTTGTCACGCTGGAACTTCTATAGCTGGATATCGTATGGCCATAGCAATGTAAAATCTTTGTAAGCAGCTACTGGCTTTAGGTGACTATTTCTGACTACCAGATGATAATCCTTTAGGAGATTAAGGTAGCCACCTTTCCAAAAGCACAGATCACTGGTTTTGGGTAGGCACAACTTCAGCGGGGCAGCATGAACAGACCCCTTTGGGAAAGCTATTAAGCAACATGCAAAAATTGCTGCCACGATTACAAGCTGAAATTCAAAATAAGGCGAAGTAAAAGCCAAACCCAACATGAAGGGATGATAAATCAAATAAAAATGTCTTGTGCATTGCCCAGAATGTCAGGCTGTCCTTTGCAAAGAATGACTTCCACAGAGGCAAGAGGCCTGCGGGTGGAAGCTGGCCTGCCAGCCCTCTGTATACTTACAGCAGATATTTATAGAATGCTTAGAAATGTAAATAGAGGGCACATGAAAATGCTGAGTATAAAACATTACCGAAGATGACATGGATCCTGGTGCTTAATGAATCTAAGCAACCAGCTTTGCAACTCTTTTCTAAAGCGTATTTTATCATATGCACAGATCTCTAATAACTGGGAAGAAACTCAAAATGTTGCCTCAAGCTATCGTGGCAGATCTGGACTGATGCAGACCAGAAGCACAAGAGAGTTTGGAGGTGAGGGATTGGGTTTTTCATGGGTTTCGCATTTTATTTAGAAACATACCCAAAGGCATCCCTGACTTTCAGGCTCAGAGGGGTCATTAAAGTGTATTATCTGATTCCTGTGTAACTGGGAGAATACAAAAGCATCTAATTCCTTCATTTTGAAGAGACAGAGAGGTTTGAAACTTAGATGTCAGGATCACCCAGCCCTTCCCTACATGGCTCAGAGGGATGGGGGTCTGGCTTTGTCCCAGCATACAAAATGTCAAGTACAATTATGCAATTTATGATTAGGTTTCTCTTCTGGCTCTTACTGGTTAGGAACGACTTTGAAAGATTTTATTCAGAGTGATAGCAGAAGGGTGATAACACAAATAATAGATTTAAATCAAAGGGAAAACCTAGTCAGGGAAGCTGCTGGCACTGCGCCTTACTTGCGGGGCAAAGAGTCTCCATGAGGAAGCCACAGAGTCCCCATTTCGTGAGACGTTGATAAGCAGAGTAGACAAGCTGAGCCAGACTGAGAGGGCTGGGCTGGGGCAGCCTGGGGAAGAGAAGGCTCCTGAAGGGGAGACCTGAGAGC
>JBAFWW010012434.1:37641-51188 GCA_036873685.1 Agapornis canus
CTGCCACCAAGCACCTTGTTGTTTTTCATGTGCCTTAGCATGCCTTCCAGGAGCAATTAACGTAGCTCTTTCTATAAAGTTGAAAATGTAACATGAAAAAAAACATTATTTCTACCCATGTGGATGGATGTAAAAACTAAAGCATGTCAAGTAAGGCATGTCACAGAAAAAACAAAGGTTTCTTTCCTTTTGACATGTATTCCATGTTTTTTTCTTGATTCTCTTTGAAGTTCTTTTCTGTGTTATTGTCCTCAACCTGTTAACAGTATTTTGGAAATAATGATTGTGATTTATCACCAGACCATTAGGATTTACCAATTAGCCTGTCCATTTGCTTTTTGCTATTGGGAAATAATCCTAAAAAGGTTTGGTTTTAACTGTGGAAAACCATGTAGTTCTAAAAGTCAGCACAAGAGAATCTTCATTTAGGAGAATGGTCATAATTAACAAAAAATTGGACCAATATTTAAGTGGGACAGCATAATTTTAATGATATTAAGAAACAACTGCAATACCACTCAAATTCTGAGAACAATGTACATTTCACTCTTTCTAGCTTTTTCCACTTTAATCTTTTTATTTTGCAACATCTAAGAAGTTAATCATCACACAGGTTGAAAGCTGTTCCATTACAATTTAAGTGTAAAGGGTGAGACAGTGTTATAATTTCACCTATTTTGTTGAAAGAGGCATTACCTGCACCAATATAAAAGAAAAAAACGAAAAAACAAAGAAACAAAACATACACCAACAGCAATAATAGTTTTTATTTTTTGTTTGCTTTGGTTTTGGTTATTCTGTTGTGGGTTTGGGTTTTTTTGAGGTTTTTTGTTTATTTTTTTTTTTTAATCAGAAGTACAAGTCTTAATTATGGTATGACCTACAAGCCGTGGGGGGGGGTTCATTTAAAAAATAAATTTAAAAGTTCATAGGCATACAGATAGGTGACATGTTAGTGTTTTTTTTTCTTTGCTTTGGAAAATAAATGTTTCAGTGAAGCATTTTGAAACTCCTTAACTTCTTTGCACTTTTCCACTTAATGACAGCTTCTTCCTACTGCAGTTAGCCTTACAATAATCTCTTCATGTCAATACTTGTGGTCAACTTGGACAAGCTAGGTGCTGTTAGTGTTTGAGCCATAAAAGCTCTTGTCATATAAAGCTAGAATTGTACATTTTACACTTGTATTCAGACAGTTAAAACACCAGCTGCTCACTGCTGGAGGCAATATATAGTTTATTTCTCTTTCAATCATGATCCCCAGCACTTCTTAGGGAGGCAGCTTGAAGAATGATGGCCATTAATATAAATTTGAAGTCAGAGAAAAAGATTAACATAGAAAATTTCCATGCCTGTGCCAGCAAACATTGACAAACCCCTGTGATTTAAAATACCTCCCTGGCAGTTTTGATTATAATTAAATCACAGACATATGGGTAGCAAATAACTGAATGTCGTTTGAGCTGTCTGAGTAGCAAAGAGAAGTTTCAAAAGCAAAGAAATGTGAAATTTGTTTCTTATTCAATGTCACTCCTCTTTTTTATTCCCTGTTCTTTGCTTTGGTAGCTGATTCAGCAGAGTAACCAATATTTATTGATAATATTTACTGATGTGAAAAGTAAAGAGATTCCAGCTGTTTACAAAAGGATTTGTATTTAATTTGTAGCCCATAACTATAGCCAATTATATTTTCTGGGAAGAATCTTAGGACTTTAGAGAAACAGGACCTGTTTACCAGATTGGAATGCCTTCTGGACTGCTTGCTTGATCATCAGTTTCTTGAAAACCATCTATTTGTTACAGATATATATAACAACAAGGATATGGTCTGATTGCCTTTGTTTATAAAGTGTTATTATTGATTCAGTTCTGAAGAGATTTAAAGTATGTAGTAATGAATAAAACAGCTGTGCTGATGACTATAGAGATGAAAAAAATCAATACCTATTTTTAAAAAATAATAAAATAATACAATTTCATCTTAAAATTCTTGAAACACATTGTTAGAATAACCCCACAACTAACTTATAAAGGTAGAAAAAAAAATGGAAATCTGTAACTCAAGATAATACAAGAAGAGTAGAAGATTCAAGTAAGCAGGTTGTCTAGGTGATTTTCTATCTAGATGATTTGCTTTGGGTATGCAAATTAATTGCATCCACAAATTCAGAACAGTATGTTTCTGAAAAGTCTCTCAATGATTGTTTAATTTCATTCTCACAGTCCCTGAGTCTGAATTCAAAGACTTGGGTGGTGTGGTCAGAGTCTTTGCCAGTAAAGACTGAGGCAAAGAAGCCATTCAGAACCTCAGTCTTCTCCAAATCTTGCATAGCCAGTTCACCCAATAGGTTCCTGAGGGGGCTTAAGTTGTCCCTGGTCTGTCTTTTATTCACAATGTACCTGTAGAATCACTTCTTGTTATTCTTAATATCCCTTGCTAAGTTTAATTCTAACTGGCCTTTCGCTTCCCTTACGTGGTCCCTAGCTTCCCGGACAACATCCCTGTATTCATCCCAGGCTGCTTGTCCTTGCTTCCACCTTTTATAAGACTCTTTCTTCCTTCGAATGATGCAAAAGTTACCTGTAAAATTAGGTTTAGCTCCCATCACACACAAAAATGGGAAAATGAAAATGTTCTTCTAAACAGTCCCTATCTACACAAGCCCTGGTGTCAGACTTGCCAACGTGTATGGAGATAAGGTATTAAAATCATGTTAATGCACTGACTCTGGTAGAGAAAGCTGGACCATAATGGACTTCATATTTAGAAGCAGCTAAACTAAATAGATACTATTAGTTCTTGGCATTTGCTTCATAACTTGTTCATTTACTCATTGTGGTCATCTGAGGCCTCAGTTTTCTCCCTTAGTGCTTAGAAGGCATATAACCGGATCAAAGAGAATTTTACTTCTGGAACATTGAAGTGGAGCTCATAGCTGTATTTTTTTGGTAAGAAATCAAATTCTTACAATGTACAAAGTTTAAAGGCATGCATGTTAACGCTGGAGATCAAAGAGTTAGCCTTCTATGGGGATTATCTAATGTTACTACTTTCTTCCTCACTTATTATTATGGCATCACTCAGAATATAGTGGGATTTCTTGTCATATTTGTTGATATACTGGAAAACACTTGAACTTCCTCCGAGTCTGCAGATCTGTTTGCAAGGATGGATTCCAGCAGAACCCAGAAGGGCAGCTTTGGGAACATCACTGTGGTTTTTCTCTTGACTAACATACGTTCAATAGATTAACAAGCAAATGAACCAACCAACCAACCTTGGGATGAGGTTCCAGGTACATGCTTAAAAAGAAAATCCTGCTCTTGCAAGCTTCTTTTCATTGTGCTGCCATGCTGTACCTGTCCCTGCAGACTGTGCCTCATTTTCCTTTGCTACACATCAGCTTTGGGGCTTTTTTGGCCAATAAAGCAACCATCATTCTGAGAACAGAGGAACGATTTACTTTATTTATTGGTATAGATTAAATGGTCTCTGTGGTAATTTGTGATCTTTTTTTATCTTTTAAAGAAACTCCAGTGGTTAAAAAAACCCAACAGGTAAAACTGCAGTTTTAAAACAGATACTGCACATTTCTCACCAATACTGGGGGAGGGGGAAAGCGAGGTTTGGCTGCCATAGTGTGTTTGCAGCTCAGCATCCAGAGGGGAGGTATGTGGATGCCCAGCTGCCTGCAGTAGCCAGGTGGCCACAGGGCTGAGAGGCAGCTCCAAACTCAGTGGCAGGTAGTTTGGCATGTCTTCAGCAATCACTTTGCCTGCACAACCTCCTGTCACATGGCTCTCACACCCACACCTTGTCACAACTTCTCTTCTTAAATAAAAAGAAACTGACAGCAATAAAGAATTAAAAAGGTCTCTGCTGGAAGAAAGAAATGCTTGCAACTGCCCTAGAAGGAGACAAGTTTGGGTATAAGGAGTTTAGAAGAGAATTTAAACTTTTCTTGTCTTTTAAATATCTGGGTAAGTTTATTTGCTTCAATGGAGTGGATTTTATGAATAAGAAGGGTTTTATCTCCCATTTGCAACAGAAAGGAAGCCTTTTGGCTTTTCAGTGTGTTCAGTAGAGGTTTTTTGTGCCTTGTTACATTTTTCTCATTGGGATAAATAATCCCTAGTAATACGTGAGGAACCTCACTCAGATTTATGACATGGACCTCACAAAGATGGAATTTCTGATCCTTTTCCCATAAACATGGAACAGTATAGCTCCTTGACTGAAAGTGCAGTCTTTTATTGTTAAGTACATTTGCTTTCATCATCAGTGCTACAGTATTCCTCATGTAACCCTGTTTGCTGATGTACAGAACTCCTGAGCTCTGCAGTCAACTTTATTTCAAGCACCAGTCTTCAAATGGGAAGCCTGAAACTATTTGGTACCAGAGAAACCATCAAACATCACTGCCATACTTCTTTGCAGGACTCTATCTGAAGGTAGTTATGGGCTCCCTACCTCAGTGACAATTTTAACAGAGTATATGAAGTGTTCAGGTTCATACCACTGTGTTTTGCAGTATTCTCTGACAGCTTGTTTATAAATACTCTGGTTGCTATAATTTTCTAGCATCCTGTTATTTAGAGGAAACAGAATAGACTATGCTTGACCAACTACAGCCTCATTCATTTTTGGGCAGAAGGGCAGGTTCTACATCATTGTGCAGCTCCCCTTATTTTTAATTTTACTGATATATTAGGGAAAAAAATGAAATAATTAATACTTAATTGCATCAAATGGGCCCAAAATTTGTTCTGAATTGCATCCATGCAACTCACTGGCAATTGTACTTGCATTACCTGAAGGCATTTAGATTGCTTCATGAGATTCCTTTTCCTTTAGCCAAATACATAATACTTCTCCTCTGAGATCTGAACTGTTTTATTTAGCAATTAAAGTAGTTTGTGCAACATCTTAAAGATGCAAAGGGCAGATACATCAATTCCAAATCCAAGGTCTAACTCAATGGCTCTTAAAGCTTTCCCGTTAGTGAATTCTCTGAAGACAGAATTCTTTTGGAGGCATGTGTCTCTACATTTGGATTTGGCCCATTTTAAACCAGTATCAGTGACATAATGAAAATAAACTCCTAAATCTAATGGACGCTTAATAACATCCTCTCATTATGTAGTTTTGCTACTTTCTTTTTCATTTCCTTTGCATATTTCAGAGCTGATTCTTTCATGTTACTCATATCCCTTTGGTCATTGCAGGTTTGAGTTTGTTCTACAGAAGATGTATGAATATGTGTACAAACTTGAAATGAAGTTAACTTTGTGTTGATGCTTGAAACAGAGAATGAATCCTCAAGAGATGCACAGCAAAGCTTTTGACATATTCTAAGATTTTTGACACCTTAGAGCAATACTGAGCTGTTATGGCTTGAAGATGATAATTTCATCAAAAAGTCCCCCAAACACAACTGAGCAGGTGAACTATGGCAATACAAATAGAAATTCAAGTTCACACTTTTAGCATTCAGTATTATTCTTGCCTTAAATTCTACACATATCAGTGAAAGAGGCCTGATCTACCTGCACATATAGTATAAAACTGAATACCAAATTAGGAATTACATGTTGGCAATTTGCTAGTAGATGAGTGTCACCTGTTTTACAACACAATATATTTTGCATTTGCTGTCTTCCCTCAAATTTCCCCATTCACATATCTGCTCAGTTTTGGCTAGTTTTGTATGTCAGGGATGAATGGGGGGGCATCTTTTCTCAGCAAGGTAGTGCAGTCAATTTTCCTGGCTCTTTCTGCTCTTTGATTTCTTGTGTTGTGTTTGATACTTCTAGTGGCAATACAGAGCATTGGGAGAATATATAATTACTTGTCCTCATCCTCTTTTGGAGATTAGTTATAGGTTTTCCTTGCACTTTTAGTTGGGTTGCTGGATTTCCTCTCACTGGAAATGACTGTGAGATTTTAACTGGGCTAGGCAAATAAGTGATTTTTGAGGTCTGTGCCAGAATTCAAACAAAACTGCGTCTGCTTTTTGGGGAAACAACTAATTAAAACCTCTAGATGAACTTGCGATAAAACATTTAATTTCATTTTTAATTGTTAATTCCTTTTAGGAGACACATGTCAAAGTAAAAAAGCTATTTTTAAAATTAATAACCCACAGTTTCAGACACAAAAATTTCTTTCTGATCTTTGTGAGCAAATCTATTTGTTTCCTTACTGAAGTGCATTTGCAGCAAGCTTACTATTCACTGAGGGTATCTTTTTCTGTCATTTTACCCAGCCAACAACAATCTCAGCAGATGAAAGGATTAGCAAAGGCATGGAGCTAGAATAAAAAAAGTTTGCTCTGTAATTAAATTTCTCACAAGTTATATAAAGTAAACTTTACCAGTTTAGGTACAAGAAGAAAAGTAAGCAGTTTCCATCTTGTAAGGGTTAGTTCTCAGTCTCTGGACCTGCCAAATGTAAACCAGGACCAACAGCTTTTCTTTTGGGCCCAAGGATAATTTATCAGTCTTTTCTGATATCCAGACTTCTTACTCAAGACTTTCCAAGGCAGTTTTCTCTGGCTGTATATGCATGTATAGGGTTTTGGTTTTACTGTTTACTTAGGAACACGATGAATGGCAAAATCCTTTTGGGATGAGCAAAGATGACTATCTTTCAGAGGTCTAAACCTATTCTAATTTGGGTATTAACCCTCACACTGGCTGCTTGTATCTAGCTGTGGAGCATGATCTTTTCTAATAAAGTCTCTGGTTATGGTTCAGATTAAAATGTTGGCTGTGGATTGTGGAACTTCTGTGTGCTCTTGCTCTGGGGACACCAACTACTGAGAGAGGTGGGACACAGAGTACAGAGTAAAAATTCCTGTACCCATTCCAGCTTAATCCACTTCCCCACATGAATTGGCACCCAGGTTCTTTTGTTGTTTATTCCAACACAGTGGGCTGCTCAGTAAGGGTGTTGAGAGATACTTGTGGCACTAATGGTAATATATAAGTTGCTCAACAGCTAGAATTTGTAGTAACATGTTTGTGGTTTGCATATGCCTGCACATAAGAAGCTATTTCTTGTCTTCCACTCTCTCCACAGTCCCTGCAGCTATGAAAAAGTGACTCTTTTGGATTTTTTTTAATTGATCTAATCTTTCTTGCAACTTCTTCTTAAAAATTAATGTTATCTTGCCTCTATTTTTTATCATAAAAGTATTTCATGATGTTTTATAAATGCCTCAACTGTGGGCATTTAGCTGAAGCTTGCGTAAGAGTCAAATTAAAGAAAGTCTGCCTCTTTCCAGCTGCCACAGTTGTTTACGTCTATTTGGTACCATAACAGGAGTAGTAAAGTTATACTCCACAATAAATAGAACGGTTTAGTAAACTGTATCTGCAAGATTGTAAGTAAATATTTCTTCCCTAATTAGCACTAATACATTATTTGGATCAGCTAAAATAAACAGGCAGTTGCTGCTACTGCCATAAAATGCATTTCTAAAACTCACAGGAACTTCCTAGGATCTTGTTTGTCCTCGTTGTTCAGGACTGTTCATGCTGTAATGTTGTCAAATTGCACCACTGCAAGGTATTTGCTGTACACCAAGTAAGCATGAAACTATGTTTAATACAAACTATACTCTGTACTTTTGGAATGAAATATTACTGAGCTTATTTGCTCAAATAAAGGGATAAGTAATAAGTAGGTCACACGTAACTGTTTTGTAGCACTATTTTGTGTATTACAGATGAATTCTTTGCTGTGGGCTAGTTTCCAGGATTCTCTGTTTAATTGTCAGCTTCAACTCTTCAGAAGAAATGTTCTCTGAAAAGTCTGAAAATATCAGGGTTTTTTTTGATAGCATGATGTTTTTACTAGGATGCAACTATAGGCACTACTAACCTCTGGTTTATTCCCTCTGGTTACTGAGAAAATGAAAACTAAATATTTTATCTTTAAATTCCAAAATATATGGAATATATATATATATATATATATAGTGAAATAAATTACTTTAACTTTGTTAAAATTAGATGCTTTTACTTAAAACACTACAAAAAGAGCCATACGTAAGTATGAACTGGGACATATGTTTTAAAATGGCTGAAGTTTAATATTTTTTAAAAAAAATACACTTTGGTCCTTTGTGCTTGAGAAACAGCTATGGGATATTTTTGAAAACTTTTGAACAAATAACAAGACAGAGATAATAATCTATTAAATATAAAGTCTTTATGTTAAAATGCAGCAGGCATGGAATGTGGATTTGAAGGAAAGCTGACAATTGAAGCATATAAAAATGAGGAAATAGGTGATTTCAGAAAATGCTATATTCATTTACATGGAATTTGAATGGCCCTGCCCAGGTTTTATTTACTTGATGAGAGATTATTTTCAGGAATAATTACATGGGGAAGAAGGACAAAAACAGAATGCTGAAAGTGATTCATTTGTAGAAATTCTGGAGGGCCTGCTGGGTGAATAATTATGGTAAGTTACCAGCAACTTTGGCCAAGGAATAATAGCATCCTGGAGGCACCTATTCCACACTACTAAGCCTGTAATTTTGAAAGGAAATATAATACATGCATTTTTGAAAGAAATGTAAATGCAGGTCTGATTTTGTGATATGATATGGTCCCTGGGTGCTCCACTGCACTTGCCTCCCAGAAAGGTGGAAAAGAGCCCAGATCCACAGGATGGACTAGGTAGGGTGTCATACTTCGGTAATGCCAATTAGCCACCCATGTCTACAGGTATCCCTTCCCTACCTTCCTTGTGTACATCAGAGTATACATCGAGGAACTGGTGAACTCAGGCTGCAGGCTGACATTTCTATTGAATCCTCTGCAGATGCTTAAACTCCCAGGATGTAGTTTATGCAGTGAATACCCACTGTCATCTCCATCTGATGATCTACTCTCACATTCTTGTACATTTGTTACTCAAATCTGAACATACAGGATACCCTTTATGTTGTCTTCAGCATGTAAGAGCCTCCAAGTACAGAAACTTTTTAAAAAGTGTATTCTCAACAAGGCCACCTACTGCAAGCACATCAGATCCATCTTCTGATGCTTTCACTGGCTTCCCCACAGATTTTGAATCAGATTCAGGGAGCTGTTGCTTATATTCCGCCTTATACTTCACTGCCTTGTATGTCAATGGAGGCATATTTCATTGCCTTGTCCAGAATATGTAAAAGACGTTGTCATGGTTTAAGCCCAGCTGTAAGTCAGAACCACGCAGTCACTCTCTCACTCCCCCAGTTTTCTCCCCCTGCTCCAGGAGGGATGGGGAGGAGAATCGAAAGAGATAAGAGCAGTCCAGTAACTAAGGTATAACACAAATCACTACTGCTACCACCAATGATAATAATGATAAGAGAAAAACAAGCAAAGAGAGTACAACTGCTCACCACCTGCTGACTGATACCTAGCCTGACCGAGCAGTGATCTCACCCTTTCAGGTAACTGCTCCCAGTTTATATAGCGGGCATGACATACTGTGGTATGGAATGTCTCTTTAGTTAGTTTGGGTCACGTGTCCTGTCTATGCTTCCTCCTGGCTTCACCTCCTTCCTGGCAGAGCATGAGACTCAAAAAGTCCTTGGTCAGAGTAACCACTACTTAGAAACAACTAAAAACATTGGTGTTATCAACACTGTTCCCAGGCCGAAAGTCAAAAACTCAGCACTGCACCAGCTACTAACACTAAGAAAAATGACTGCTACTGCTGAACCCAGGACAGGTCCCATTCACTCTCATTGCCCCCGCTCTTCAAGAAAGAACACAACTGTCTTGAGCAGCATGGGAAATAACGAGGGCTTAGGGCTTTGTGTCTTTTGGTCCTGGAGTTATTAAGACAATTTCACTTTTTTCTACTCTCTATCTTCAGTACTGTTTAAATGCACTGCTTAGAAGAAAAGGTGAACAGTGACCATTAACAGGTGGGAATGTAAATCAAGGTGAGGTAACTTTGCTGTAGCTGTTTATTTATCACCAGATTGAAGGACAAATCTCTCTGCAGAAAATGTGGGAAGATTTTTTTCCTTGATTCCAAGTAAATTTGAGACTTTTTTTTTTCTTCCTTGTGCCTGTTACACCCATTGTGGCTGTAGGCAGCTGGCAACAATCCTCTAGCAAAAGGATGAGAGGGAATGAGTGAGATGTACAATTTAAACACACATATATGCCCAAAAATATTCACTCACTTTTCTATAAAGGAGAAGTTCAATATGAGGGAGACAGGGAATGCTGCTGATGGTAAAGACTGGTTTAGATTTTATTGTGAACGAAACATGGAAACTATTTTGGATGAAGGACATAGTTATGTTCACTAAAGACCATGGGGAAAAAATTAGCTCTGGTTCACAGTGTAGGTAGGCAGGGTTACAAAATTTCCTTCCATGATTTCCTGCCCAGAAATAGTGCCCATGTGCTGCACAGACAGTGTGTGGATATGCAAAAAAATCTGAATGTATAGGGAGTGTATTTGGTTTACTACACTCATACCAAGAGGTGCACACATTTGAATGTCTTGCATGTGAACTGGGGTTGAATTCCACCAGCAAAGGAGTTTTGTCTGGCAGGCAGATTCTGGCAAGTCTCAGAAGCTTGAAATATCTCTCAGATGAATTTTTGAGCAGAAAAAAATGAGGTGCCACAAGGGAAATCCAGGTATACAGTAACCCCCACACACATACGAGCTCCAAGAACAAAACCATGCCATCAGTTGTATGTAAAGGCAGTAAGTGAGAGCTTGCAGGGATAAGTGAGCATAGCCTGTCTGCCATCTAAGGGAAGAACAAGGCCTGAGTCTGCATTTGAGCCAGATGTGAGAACAAGTTGACTTCCTGATGCATTTAAAAGTCTTTCATTAAAAATCCTGCATCTTTGCCCATGGGAGAAGAACTACATAGTCACACGGGCGGCTGACACCTGGAGTTGTGACCACTCTGAGAATCAGCCTACTTGAAGTTCTGCCAAAAAACCAGCTATTATTGTGCCCTCCCCTTTTCTAACAGATACAGAGTTTATTTTTGTGCCTGTGACTGTTGTTTTGGGTCCAGATAGCAGAACCAGTATTGGTAATTTTCAAAATTATCAAGGATGGCATTTCCATGCAGAATTAATGTATAAAAGGTGCACATACATGATTGCATAATTACGTCCTGCCTTGCATTCTGATTGCTAAGCATTCAGTATTATTTACAGGAAATTAATAACTTTACAAAGCAGCTGCTCCATCCACCCACTTTAAAAAATAATATTGCTGTTGTAAACCATGGATTATTCTTTCTGATAGTGGTAATCCCCTTAAAATTGGCCATTCTGTAGTTTTCACAAACTTATCTTTCCTTCAATGTGTCTTGAGATAAGACCTAAACAGTTAAATGTCCATAACCAACCTATAATTTTGGAAAATGCATTAAAAAATGTTAAAAAAAAAAATAAAGCTATCTGGAAGTAGTTGTTAGTAGATGAAACAATGTACATTGGATATCTGAGAGTTAAAATCATATTCCAGCATATTCTGTCCTTCACATTAACTGTGTAAGGAATCATGCATTAACAACCACAGAAAAATCTCCCCATATATATTTTAAAGCCTTATCACCAGTGGGAATATTAGTTTTCCCATGTTCCAGTGTTTCATGGAGGCAAATTATTCATTTAGTTGAGCTAAGTGTGAATTGTTCAGTAAAATATTTTGTATTGGAAAATGCTGGTTTGCCAAAACAGAATCTTTCCATGGGGATGATGAGAAGAACTGAGGTTAGAAATTCTGCTGAAACCCTCCTTGGCTCTGAGAACCATCTATCCTGTGGCTGCAGTATTCACCTGAGCAGCCTGTGTCTCCACTCACAGGAATGCTGAGAGCAGGACATCAGAGGTGGTTGTCATGTGGATCAGTAAAGAATCATCACTGCTGGGCTGCCCAGAATAGTATTCAAGTGCCTTCTTTCTATGAAACAGTTCTGTGAAAAATATAATCTGAGGAGGTTTTAGATTTATCACACAGTGAAAGCAGGGTATTTATTTTTCACCACAAAATTCCCTCATGGCACCCTACCTAGCTCTAACAGCACTCTTTGATTTCTGTGTAAGAATTGGCTCTTGAGATTGCTCTTGTCCCTAAACTTTTTGAAGGGTGAACTAATGTATGGGTAAAAAAGTACACTATCAGGTTTCCTGGCATCTGGTTTCAGAAAGTTGCTCAGGTCTGCCATATGCTTTCTTAATATTTCTACTAAGGAATACCAAGCTAGAACAACTAACGAGAGTCTGTAGTGTATTGAACTTTGCAGGTGTCATATTCTTGGGGGGAAATGCTAGGTAGTAGGATGATATCTAGACTCAAAAGTGCATTTATGAATTCAAACATGACATTTATTTCTACCACATTTTAGTATACTTAAGACTGGTATCTTTCCTTTTTTAAGTAAATCTTTTATACATTTTCATAGCATAGAACCTTGCAACAAAGTCCAACAATGAAGTCAGTGTAAGTATTTGGAAAGGTTATTCAGTGTTCCACTGTTATCAAATCTCTTTTCTTGAAAAGCTGTGTAAACAAATGCTATTTTGGAAACTCAGCAAATGTCTAACATTTGCACTTGTTCACATTTGTTTTTATTTGAGAGCATCTCCTAAATTTTTGTCGTGTCTGATTCTTTTGAATGTTCAAACTTGCTTGTTAAGAACATTTCAGTTTAAAAATCTGCTGCTTTATGGTCTTTCAAACCCCTTAAACCCCTTACCTAAGTGCTCCTGAAGGCCACAACAAATAAGGCACAAGCTTGGCTTTTGAGGGCACTTGTGCAGTACAGCCATGATGCTAGAATGAAGAAAACAGTGCTGGTATTTCTAAATTGTCTTTAAAAGAATCACTCCAGGAAGAGCTCTGCATAACTCTCTGACTGTTAAAGGTTTGGTGTGACAGTCAATGATTTATGGTGAAAATGATGATGGGACAGTTTTTTCCAAACGGTTCAGCAATGGTCTCACTTTATTCGCAGGAAAAGTTGTTATTGGCTGCACTGCTAAGTGTGTTCAATACTGGGACTGATTTCTGGCCCCCAGTCCAAGTGGTGAAGGGTGGTTTGTGGCTATGCTGCTCAAAGTTAGCTTTGATTGTCTGCGTCAACCCTCTTCAGCACACAGTCCTGGACCTCTGCTGGGCCCCATGTAATTCCCCCATGACCTCAAATCATAACAATCTTTTTGTGTATGGTTCTTAGTTCAGTTCACAGTGTCAGGAATAGTGAGGACTCTGTTACAGCCTGACAGAACTGTGTTTTCTTAGCATGAAATGGGAAGTGTGAACTGTGTGAACTGAGCTACGGGATGAGGGCATGTTTGATGATGCAAAGCCTGGTAGAACATTTTAGAGGACTATGCAAGATGGACAGAGAAAAACCTAAGGTGATTTCCTCCACATCACGTTCTGGGAGGGGTTCCTAGAGCTAAACATCCCAACAACTGTTTGAGATTTTGTCTCTCCAGGATAGAATCATAGAATCATAGAATATTTAGGGTTGGAAAGGACCTTAAGATCATCT
>JBAFWW010012436.1:0-20922 GCA_036873685.1 Agapornis canus
GGAGCAAGCTGCTCCAGTGGAAGGGGTTCCTGCCTGTGGCAGGGGTTGGAACTGGGTGAGCTTTAATGTCCCTTCCAACCCAGACAAGTCTGGGATTCTCTGTATTGGGTTGTCCTGGGTTCAGCTGTAAGTTATCTTTTTCTCCTTCTTAGAAGCTGTTGCAGTGCTGTGCTTTTTGGATTTAGTGAGAGAACAATGCTGATAACACACCAATGTTATAGTGTTTGTTTGGAGAGGATCTGAAAGGCTCAGTGGGCAGCACAAATCCTGTTCTGATTTACCTTTAGCCTTTCTATTCAAAAAAGCTGATGGAAAGTTTCATGTTATTTAACTGTAGTATGATATTGTCACTTTGTTGTCATTGCTACCTGCTGTTGGAGCAAGGGAGACTGGGGTTTCTGTCTTTCCTCTCTCTTTTCAGAGCACTCTATGTAATAACCTCCTTTCAGGTAATAACCTCTGCAATACTGCATCACACAAAAGTGGTGGTGATGATCTGGGTTCCACTGAATCTCCTCCTGTTGATTTGGATGCAGTAGAGTCGGGAACAGATTCTTAAAACTCCAAATGGCAGTCCATGGGGTTGTGTGATGTGGTGACCTAATGAAAAGGAAGCTTCTTATTGCTTCTGTAACCCACAGAGGTATGTTGTAATGTCACAACTGTGAAAAATGCATTTTCCTCTCTCTACAAAGTCTCCTCAGAAAGCACATCAGACGTGTGAGGATAAAGGCTGTGTGCAAGATTTGACCTTGCTGCCAACTTTCTTTTTCGCCTCCCAGACAGCAAGGATTGCTCTGAAGTGTTTCTTCCCAGCCTGATAAATTCTCCCTACCCCTAAAAGTTTGCTTCCATCAGAATTGTTCATTTTGAATTGGGCATTGTACCACAAGGTGGGCAGACAAAGAGAAAAGGTAAAATGTAAGCGATCAGGTTGCAAGAACAAATCTCTCGTTCATATACAAACATAACAGAGGCATGTGTGCGTTTTGAGACAATATAAACTACTTTTGGAGGCAGTCACAGTTAAAATCTTAGATTCTGTGAAAGGCAGAGCTCCACTGATTTTGAAGGAAACCCGTTAATCCACAATGAGGGCATGTCTGACCTGCATTTCTGTTGCTGGAAGACAGACCAAGGGAGCAGGTTTTGTTTGGTTACTTCAAATCTCTCCAGCTGAAATACCGTATTACACATGGGGCACATGTGTGGACTGTGCTAGGACGAGGCAGTCAAAGCAGGCACACAGGGAGGACATGTGCTGGGCACATCAGGGCACATCAGGACATTGGTCAGTGGGGGGAGAGCAGAGCAGCCATGAGAGATGTGAGAGATCAGGAGGTGAGAGCAGGGGCAGCCATGAGGGGAGATCTTGCAGGGAGGTGAAGGGTGGCCACGAGGGGTACGGGAGCAGCTGCATAGTGTGGGCCACTATGAGGGGGCAGATGTGCGGCTGTGACTGGAGATCATAAGGGGCAGCCATGAGGGACAGATCAGTTTGCCCTCAGTGACACGGGTTAGTGGTGGGCTTGGCAGCCCTGGGCTCCATGATCTTAAAGGTCTTTTCCAACGTGGTTGATTCTCTAAGATTTTGAAGCTGGAACAAGTCAAAGTTCAGGTTGCCTGCTAAATATGAACTTGATTCCTTTGGGCCATATGCATTAGGATTTACATTTTAATAACATTATTGAGTTGGGGTTTTTTTACAGTAGATTTTTGCCCAGTTGATTCTGTAGGGTGAAGCTGCTTTAGTACTGAAGCCAGCTCTGTTTTGAGATAAAAGACTGTTGCTGGTCAACTCCTTATCTGCAACTGTCACAGAAGCTGGAAAGTGGACTGCAGATGAGACAGGATATTTTAGCAAAGAGGATCATTAGTATCATCTCAGAGCAGCTGCCTACTCTCATAAAGAATGAATTTGACTCCTACACATACCACAAATGTCCTCTGAGATCCTTTCCAAGATGGTCACTGCCTCTGAAATTCTAGTTTCTGGATGCCTAAATTGGAGTTCTGGGATCTGGTCTGTCAAAATGCAGTCTGTCATAGCCCTGATGAGCATCAGTGAAAGCTGCATTTAAAACACAGGGCTATGAAACCCGTGCTTTCTTCCTACTGTCCTGACAGAAAGTCAGGTGATGACCCAGTTAAAAAAAATAAATCCAACCTAATCCTTTAAC
This sequence comes from Agapornis canus, assembly GCA_036873685.1. NCBI lineage: Eukaryota > Metazoa > Chordata > Aves > Psittaciformes > Psittacidae > Agapornis > Agapornis canus. Next base: position 2,181 of record JBAFWW010012436.1, read on the forward strand.
TTGGCAATGTTTTGTACACACTTGCAGGGATGTGATCCTGAAACTCAGCTGCATGCTTTAACGTAAGGCAGTTCTGTCACTGCAGCTACAAAATGATCTTTAAAGGGGATAACTGCTTGCTTGAACTGAAGGGAATTTGGACAAACAGAAGTGAATTCCCATCAGAATCTGATGCCTTTCTAACTGATTTTGCAGTAATTGTCTTCCCCGTTCCAGGAGGGCTCCCTCTTTAAGTGTAATGTCAGCTCACTTCTCAACCTGTCTGCCTTTCAGAATAAAGATACTTAAAGGTGCCACTGAGCATGTTGATGGTGGCTTTTCACAGCTGTTTTCAGGTCTTTGATAATAAGAACACATGTAGGTTTGCTGAATGAGTTGACATTGTTATGCAGAGTTAAGGGCTAAACCAGAGGCATAGAGCAAGAAAGAAACTTTATAGTATGCTGCATGGGTATAAGATGTTAATTGCTGTAATGATAGTTGATTGCAAACAGATACAAATAACTGGCTTGGGGCTTTGTCACCTGTGGTTATAATTCATGAAAGTATCATTCACATGTCTTTTCCAAGACAAATACACAGCTTTGTGTATTGTTTTCCATGTTTTCACATAGATTTGTGATCTTACAATTATGATTTGGGGTTTTTTTCCAACCAAAAGACCAAATACATTTTGTGATTACAATCTTTTGTAGCCTAAAAAGAAATAGCAGGTTTCTAGCGTTTCTGTTGTGAATTTCTCACTTCTTACCAACATGAGCTTCAGTCGGTGTCTGGTCAAAAAGCTACTTGAGGATTCCTTTGTCACATGTTCCTTGGATATATGACTCACCATAAATAGGTCAATAATTGCTGCATCTTGATAACCTCAGTTAGCGTAGCAAAACTGTTTTATCAGTGTATGTATATAGCAAAATCTTAAATGTAAGAATCATAATCGAGTAAAATTGACATAGTTGCTGCAGTTTCAGAAAACTTCATTAAACCTGAATCCAGTGGATTCACTAGTATGGAATAGAACAACTCCTCATGCTAAACCTCTGCTCTGTAAGTAGCTTCTTGTCTTTCAGTGGCATTATTAGATTAAGCAAGGATTTGAAGGTTAAAACTCACGTTTTTCTAGATTCTTTTTGTGTTTCTGTTAACTGCATTGTCTGATCTTGGAAAAAAATAGCTTTATATTTGCAGTCCTTTTGCCATAACAGGTTACCTCATTTCAAAACGTAAGTCACTGTTGATGACAGTCTTCTCTCCGTGTGGGAAAATCCTTCAGGAGTGTTTGTGTAATGGAAATTCCTTTGCAAAGATAACTTTTGGAAATACTGCTTGATCTTAAAGGTTATTGAAGAAATTGATATGGCTGATCATGGAGAGGACCAAAGAAGTGTTCATGAGGGGAAGAGATGGGTAGAGTGGAGACTGAGGAAGAGTAAGAATACAGTAATCTTTGACATGTTTTCTGTGCAGTTGATGTGTAGCACGTGATATTCTCTGAATCCCAATAAATGTTCAGTTAATATAGTAAAAGGATGTGGAAATGCAGAGGCTGATGTATTCTGGCGTTAAAATTTCAGGCAATCGTTTTTGAAACCCAACCTTTGATGTTTTCATTGTCTCAGGTTCCCAGTCTGAACCTCCGTCGTGCAGTGCCAGTTCAATCACTTGCCCATCTGCCTGCACCTGCAGCAACAATGTGGTGGATTGTCGAGGAAGGGGCTTAACAGAAATCCCAGCTAACCTCCCGGAGGACATTTGGGAAATGTAAGTGCCAATGCAACGGGCCGTTCTTTTCCATGTCTCTCCATTTTCAGTCCCTGTCATAGCCTCCTGTGTAGAAAAAAGGAACATGTTCTGAGCAGATATCAGGTACATTGCAGTTCTCCTCTTTACTTTTGTTCTTTTGATTCCTTTGATTGTTTGAACTTGTTTGGAGTTGCCCTAAGGAAGATGAAATTCTTGGTGCATTATGTTTGGAATGTGTTTCCATCTCACAGATCTGGCATTGCAGTTCTATAGTCAGAAAAAGGAAATACACAGTCCCTTTTCTGAAATCAAATTGTTCTATCTTTAGTTGGTGGAGTCCCCGAGAGTTTGTAGGATTTTTTGTTAGCTTGGCGGGATGCATTTGTAATGAAGTGTGACATCAGAACACATTGTCTCTGCTGACTTCACCTCTTATTTCTTGTCTTCCACATTTTGCTATTCCCACTTCCTTCATGTTTTTGTGACGTTTTTGTGTTGTGAAATCAGATGGTGGATTTACAGACTTGGTGCCTTCACTGCCTTTAGGAATTGTAACCATCTATCTTCGTGTCCATGACTGCATGCTGCTGTGGTCCTGAAATACTGTTACATTAAACAGAGTTGCTTTTGGTTAGTCCATAGGGAATGCAAATCAAACCTTTTCCTATTTAGGTGCTTGTCATACAGAGGTTACTGGCATTCAACCAGCATTTACAGTCTACACAGAGTGAATTCACATATTTGTATAGTCACTTGATTATTCAGCTTCTCCTTGCTGTAGAATACGGCTGCAGAGCAAAACTCAGTAGGATAAAGTTGAAATGCTTGTAGGTAGCTTGGCTCACTATGATATGCCAGGAATGTGACATTTATGGCCAAGAAAGATGATGTGCTTCATTGTTTGCCAGGGATCCGCTCTATACAACCACTCTTCTAAGTCACTTTACCAGTTGCTTTTATAATGTAAGAATCACCTCAAATTTGTTTGGGTTGCTACCTCAGCACAACAGTTTAGAGGCAGGTTATGCTCCATTGTGCATCTCTACAGAACAGATATGTTAGAAATGAGAAAACTAGCTCAGTAAATGCAAAGAATAAAACCATCTTAAAATTAACATTATTGAGAATGTATCTAGAGCATGTAAAGATGTTTACAGGAAATATAAACTCTCCTGCAAGCTGTTCTGAATGCCTGCTATTCTTCCTCATGAGGAAGTCCAGAATGTGTTCACTTCCAGTGTATTGCGGCACACAGAATATGCATGTCATACTTGGTTTTCTGTGCATGAAAGTCAGTTAGAATTATGCTGAAAATATGAATGTGTTTGGCACACTGAGAATATTCAGTGTTCAGTCTTGTTTCCAGTGCTGTCAGATGGTGTCCAAATTTTCAGAAATGGCTGGAATGAATGGTTCACCAATGAGAGGCAGAGGATGAACTTGGTCCAGACCTGCTCACAGATGAGGGTTGGCCTAGGGGAATTGGGAAGACTGAGATTGGGGTGCTCCAGCCCTCTCCATACAGCAGCACACCTCAGTGTAAGAAAGCAAGTGAAAACATTCACCTTCAGTGTGCATGTAATAGCATTGAGTATCAAAGTCCTGACTCCATTTTGGTTGCTCCAGCCCACAAACCTAACACCTGCAACTTATAGGAAAAGCAACTTAGAAGGTCTCCTTAGGAGAGCAGAAAGTGAAGGAAGACTTAGAGAGGCTTTAGATCAGATGATAATGTAGAGAGTCAAGATGGATGTAACATCTTAAGAAACTTTTATAACCTGAAGGTTATAAACCTGCTAGGTCCCTACAACAACATGTAAACTTCTGAGCACATGGTTTAATGATTCAGATCCATCAGACGTTTTGCACTTTAGTCAGTACTTATTTGATTCTTTGTCTGTAAATATACCTCTTATATTGTTCTGATCCTGCAAATATCCCTTGCAGCTCCCTAGCACTTAGTTCAGAGCATAACCCTCATGAAAACATTTATTGCCACTTTCTGGTGGAGTCAATCCTGTGAAGATTTCCTTTTTATGTAATAGATATATAAGAAATACATAAAGAAATTTAAGTAGTTCTGTCTATTTACAGTGAGGGTGGTGAGGCACTGGAACACATTGCCTAGAGACGTGGTAGATTCCCCATCCCAGGAAACATTCAAGGACAGGTTGGAGAGGGCTCTGAGGAGCCTGATTGAGTTGAAGATGTCCCTGTTCATGGCAGAGGGAAGGGGGGTGGGCTAGATGACCTTTAAAGCTCCCTTCCAACCCAAACCATTCTGTGGTGCTATGATTCTACCAGAATAGGTCATAGTGAGTGACATCAGTCACATATGGGTTTTCCTACTGGTAAAAAGGTATTTTCATTTTGTAAAAGTACTAATGAAAAAGAGCAATTAACCTTACATCCAAAAAATGTCTCATAAAGGATGTAGCCACATAGAAAATCATTTCTGGACAGACGGAAGGAGCAGCGACAGTTTTCCTGGAGAAGTCATGACAGATTATTTTGATCAAGGTAGCCATTCTGGTTTATGCAGAAGTCTGTCATACTGCTCAGAAAGTCCATTTGTCTGAGGCTGCTTGGGGCTTATTCAATATAAAATCCATCCAGAGGTCTGGTTCCACCTACACACAGAATAATGATGGTCTTTAGATTTGGTACGATAGGGAGAATAATACTCTTCTGCTGTAATGTTACAGCAATGGGGCCAAGTAAATTCTGTCTGCATGCTGCAGCCCACGTATCTTGCTCTCAGACAGCAGTACTGTTGTTTTTTCCCCTTGGGATATATCCCCCATGGTTGGCATGAATGTGGTCAGACCCTTTTCATAAAAGGTGGCTATAGTGGTGCTGGCTGAATGCTTCTTTCTGGATTCTGCAGTCCTATGATCTGATCCGTATCACCTTTGAGAGGTGTAACTCTTAGTAGAGACTCTCACCTCCTGTGGTAATGGGGTACTAACAAACTACATGGCTGGGTTGCTGCTACATAGAACCCTACTTGAAATGGTGTATTTTTCATTCAGCAGTTTCTAGCTAATGTTTTAAACACTCATTCCACTAAAATACATTGCCCCCATAGATTGTAGTACATTCACAATATTTGTATGATAGTATTAAAATGCTGTCTTTGCCTTCCTCAGTTCCACTTGGGGCCTTTCCAAGTTCCTTTGCTGGTTAATAGTTGCATTCAGTTACAGCTTTCTCGCTTTTGTATTTCCCCTTGACTCGGGATTTCTTTATAAGCTAAATTGGACTTGCCAGGACCCCTTTGACTGACAAACTGTTCTACAGCAAACACACAGCTGTTACTCTAATGTGATTATTAAAGGTGACCTACATTTCACTGTGGTTTGTATTAATTAAAGATCTTTTACTCAGCCTTTCTTTCTTCATTAACATGGGTAGGCAGAAGCTTCTCTGACAAAGCTGCCAGCAAGTCCTAGATCTGTTTTTGTTGATAAGAACCTATAACAAACCATAAAATAAGCATCATATGACACTAATTTTCCCTTGCTGCTGACCCCTGCCATGTATGACTTGGAAGTCTGTTGTGTTACTTCATTACACCTCTCCCCAAGGTGTATTATCCTGAAGGCCCTCATTGCAAGAATGTCTTTTATTAAATAAAGGAATTTAGAAAAGCTTGAAATCTGTATCCCAGCCTTGGTTTTCTATAACTTCATAAAATAGGTAGCTAGAATGTTCAGAATGCAATTCATTTTTCTCCAAAGCCTCTTGTTCAGTGTGGAGCTGACATCAGCAGTCAAATTGACAGAGGTGAAATGAGTTACAAGTAATAGAAGCTGAGGAATACAGACTGTGTGTTGAATGTCATAAAAGATTCTCTGCTTACAAAGTGGTTCTCTTGTGTTGTTCAGAAGAGAAGTGAACAGTGTATGTTATAGAGAAACACATGAGAATAAGCACAGCAAAGTTTTGCATGAATACTTGAGAAGGAAAAATCATTAAGCACCTGGAGGCATTTACTGCAAAATACCCAAACAAACATGGCGTGATGGTTTACTGGTAAATGAACAGTATCTCATTTCACTGCATTGGAACAGCATCCGCAGTAAAAGGAGAAGGTTGCATTTATTTGGAAAGGGTGAGAGAAAACACATGCAAGACAAGTAGGGAATAGAGTGTGAATACAGAATGGACTTGACCTTGGATGGGTGCAGGGAGCGATCACCTCCAAACCTGGAGGAGACAGAGCCTCCACAGAATCTGTTGTTCTGATCGGACTGGATCGCAGCCTTGCAAGCAGTGCCTGTCAGGCTGACTGACAGCTCAGCCCATCAAGACTGCAAAGTAAAGACCTGTGAAATCCAAAGCTTCCAACTATGCCGGGGAGAGTCACTGCACTGCAGCTGGTGGGAGCTGGGAAGGCTGTTGTGACAAACAGTCTTGCCACAGCAGCAGATTTCACTCAGCATGTGGTTTGGGCTGTTGCTGGCTCAGGACACTGGGCTGGATGGATCTGAGCTCTGGCGCTGTCTGCCCATTCTCAGTGTTTGGCTGGTTTGATGCCAGGGAAAGCACAGCTTTCCTGCACTTAGGATGCACAGGGGCACTGGGATGATGGCATTGCTAGCCCTGGCTGTGGTACTTCAACACCCTGTGGGCCAGGTCCACTTGATGCATCCCAATACTGGTGAGTGATCAGTAACTCCCTATTAATCTCTTGCCCAACTCGCTACTCTTTTCCACTGTTCCTTCTTCAGAATGAAGTTTTCATGCTGTTCATCCATTTCAAACTGATCTGCTTATTTTATTTCTTTCTTATTTATTGTTGCAAACAAGGCTGTGTTTTAGGATATTAATTCCAGGCAGGTTTTGTCTGAGCATTTTGCACACCTTAAAGCAGCAGTGCAGGGACTTGACTTTTGCCTTTGTGTTTCGTAGAGCTTTGTGTAAGACCTTCCTGATTGGAAGTGGGAAACAGCCCCCAAGTGCTGGTCCTCCTGCTGCTGCCTGCTCTGGAGTGAGTGGGGCAGGGCTGTCCTGGGTTCAGCTGTAGCAGTCGTTTTTCTCCTTCTTAGTAGCTGGTGCAGTGCTGTTTTCAGCTTTAGTCTGGGAACAATGCTGATCCCTCTGGGGGTATGGGGAGGAGGGAGCAAGCGGCTGCATGGTTCTGAGTTTACCAGCTGAGCTTAAACCACGACATACGCTGTGGTGAGCAGGCTCCTGGGCTGTGGAGCAGTGTCCACTAGCCCTGGCACTGGTCACTGCTTTCCTGAAGGATATTGAGGTTGTGGAAGAAAAGGGCTTGATGAATTGCTAGTGCTAACTGCTGGATTTGGGCTGGGACAGACACTTGAGAAAATGAAGACTGGTCTGGCCTGATACAGAAACTCTTTGGAAAAGGCAGCTGACCTCAAATGAGGAAAAAACCAAACCATATGATGAGGAAGACTGGGAACAAAGTAAATCAAGGCAGGTTGATAAGTGTTACATGTCTGAGAAAGTGGGGAATACTTAGTGCTGAGGCCTGAGGTTGCTGCTAGTGAGCCTGGGACCCCAGCCCCACAGGTTGGGCTATGGGGATGTGGTGAGAGGCTGAGACACTGGGTGGCATGAATGAGGCTGGCTAGGCTGTGGGACCACACAAGCGAAGATGGAACTGAGGCATCTCTTCCCACCAGGAAATACCAATCTTCCAGAGCCTTCGTGCCTTGTCACAGTGTACTGGTGAAACCAACAGCAATTTGTGTATCTCTGTGCATTAGTGACCATGTGCAGAGATTAAGTATTAGACTACATACAATTTACTGTTTTAACCACTGCTATTCCAGTTAGACATCAAGGCCAAGTTGTACTTTTGTTGCACATGAGTTTCCTTTTGATGGAATTAGTTATTTCAATTTTGGGGTTTGGATTCACTAAATTAAATATATTATTAAAAAGAAGTACATAAAAAAAGAAAGACTATGCCAGAGTGAATGTTTGTAACTGCAGTCTTCATTCAGTGCTTTTGTATGTATTTGTTTTACTAAGCACTGTAATTACAGCATAGTATCATGTTGCTGCTAAAAGACTGGACTCATTTCTTGTTATCTAGGGATACATCAGGGTTGTGTGTCAGAGGAGCCTGTGTGTATGGGATCTGTTTGTTTGCTGCAGAAACAGGAACATTGCCCAGTGGGGGCTGTGGGAAGCTAATCCCAGGAATGCTGTTCAGAGGGTTGGGATGGATGTTCTTGCCAGTGGGTTTATGAGCTGACTCTGGGTAAGTGACTTGCCCAAACTTTCATGGGTGGTCACTAGTGATGCAATCCCGGGCTCTGGCTGACTCAGCTGGGACATTCAGAAGTACTGAGGACTGGCAGCTGCAGCAGAAGTCAGTAGGAGCTGCGCTTTGAACACGTTGTGCTGTGCAGTACTGATTTGTTTGGAGTGCCAAGTCCCAGTCATCTGCAGACTTATAAATCAAACTCCAAAATCTAAACTATATCCTTAGATCTTAAAGCTGATCTTAGATTTCCAGACTGTGTTTTTTCATATGAAGCTTGGTTTTTCACTGTTACTTAAACTTTCCAATACTCTCTGTCTGGTGAGATTAGGAGAAATGTGCTTGTATAAAGCAAGAGTAATTAATGATGGAGAGGATGCATCTACATCAGAAATGGGGACCATTTATTTAAATGCTGATTTAATTATTCCAGACAAGGAGGCTGAGAGTCCCTCAAAGAAAAGTGCTGCTTAGGCACCCTACCTGCTTAGGCACCCTATCACCCTATTAGGCACCCTAACCTATATTATCTCCCCTATCTGGGGAGATAATAACTACACTTTCCCATCTGTCTTCTGAGCAGAGTGAAATAGGATGGCAGTCCATCCACCAGCATCTAGGTTTGGCTTAAGGTCAATTTTGAGTCACTTGTTCTACACTGGCTTAGTTTATCATTCTCACTATTGATAGCTGAATTGGTGATTGATAGTTTTGTGAGGAGTGCTGGATTTTGGTGCATGATTTCTACTCTTAGGAAAAATGATGGAGTTCATCCACTAAGGAGAGAATCTAATGCACTTAAGTGTTGGTTTTCTTATGGTTTTGTCATAATAAAAACAAACCAACTATCCTTCAAGAGAGTAATTTTGCAGCGTAATGTTCTGCTCATTCCACCTTTAATTAATGCTTTCCTGATACATTTACTACATAGAAAATTGCTATTATGAGGATACCACTGTGTTGTGCAGTGTTGCGAACAGACCTATAGACAAACGAGTTTGTTGCTTTTGGTGCTTCCATAATTCTCTTGGGAAGAAATAACCTTCTTTGTACCTTTAGGAGTTTGGGTTGTAGGAGAGCTGGGACAAATCTTGACAAAGCTTCTGTGATTTGAAGAAGTTGATCAACAGATCCTGGGCATTTAAATCACTGGTATATTCACAATCAGTTTCACGCAGATTCAAATAAAGGCAGGAAGGCTGTTGTAAAACAGTTGAGCTCTGGTAACTGTCTTTGTTACAATAAAATTAATTTTTTCTTACATAAACTATAAATTAACGGCACCATAACCATTTTGTGTATATTCACAACTGGCTGTGAAAATCTCAGCTTCCTGAAGGCAAAGGCTTATTATTTTTTCAAGTCTACAGGTGTGTAGAAGCTGTAAACTTTGGGGATAGAGAAATAACAGTGGTGCATTGAGTGTTGTTCTTTCTCTCAAAAGGAAATGATAAGCATTTTATCAGGCTTCCAGTAAATACTGTAGTTGAAGCCAGCACAGTAATAAATGCTCCATAACTGCCTCTGGTGGCAAGTTCTGTGCTTGGGGAATCAGGTTGGCTTCTGTAGTTGAATCCTATAATACGATTTTCATTCACTGTTGTAAATTGGCTCTGGACAGCTTCACATGTCAAACTTGACTACTGCTTTCTGGATCTCACTAGGCAAACTGTGTCATTCACCCTGGCCTTCAATATAAAGAAGAGGTTTCTATTGCTGGGCCAAAAATATGTAGAAAATCTTCTATTCTATGAGAGCAAGACATAAAAATAATAAAGGAAATAGTGTACATTGAGAGTCAGTAGAGAAAATGTAAATATATGGGAAATGTTAAGAATAAAGTGTTTTCTGTGCTGAGACAGATCCAGAGAAATGGGAAGCTGTTTCCCAGCTTTGGAAACCAACAGCAACCACAGGGGGGTTCTGCTGTAGGGACGAAGTAGGATTTATTTCTTGTATCTTTACTTGTAAAATTAAGTGTCATTAATGTCATCCGTAGGCATCAGATGGTTTTGTTCTGGTAAGTTTAGATTTCATGCACATTCATGGCACTATCATTTTTTGCTTCTTTTCCCCTCTGCTGTGAGATTTCTTTAAAACAAGGAACAAGTGATGTGCAGGTGAGTTTGAGTCAGGCAAGCTGTGCAGGAGTGAGTAACCTTACCAGGTTTGGGGATGCTGGGTTTTTTGGACTGAGGTTTTTGAGCGTGTGTGCCTTCTTTTTTTCCTGAGAGATCACTTCAGTCCAGCAGGAGCATAGATTCAGCCTTATTCATACAAATGAATTGAATGAACAAAAAGGCAGAGATCTTTTTTTTATCTAATGCAAGTGTCACTCAAAGTCCCTGCTCTCCCCCACAAACAGTTGTGGCATGGCAGCAAGAGGCAGCTCAGGCACGTGCACCGTGCTCAGTGTGTGCCTTCATCCCCTCTCTGAGATGAAGCAAGAAAGGTGAATGAATGAGACTGGCAGGAGAAGGAACTATGAAAGGTGATGAGAAGGGCTAAAAGTTCCAGTTGGGAATGTCGAGAATGGGAATGAACTGGAACAACTTCCCAACTGGAGTGTCAGTGGTAGATGGAAAACTTGGTGTCTGGCAGTGTGTTATTGCACTCTGGCTGCTTATGTTGATGTGTGTGTCAGATGTTTTGTGAAGTACCAGCATACAGGTTTCTCTCTCTGGTGTCTTCCTGTTTGTCTGTACAGCATTTGCTGCCAAATTCACCTACCACAGTGAAGCTGGTGGATTCATAATGTGACTGCCATTGCACATTCAGCATTTACCAGCAGATAACCTGACCAAGTGCTCAACTACAGAGTTACAGCAGCTTAAACTAAGCACACTGTGGTATGTCAGGAAGACCAGTATCAGTGGCACTCCTTCTAGGTGAACACTGGTATCAGGGAATGTATCAAAACATCTTGTTTCATTCTGGAAGATGTCTTTGGGTGAGCAGAATTACCTCTGTAGCATTGTATATATATAATTATATATTATATATATTATATATATAATAATTATAATATATATATATATATAATTTATTTTGAAAAGTCATTTCATTCTTGATAGCATTTTGTCTACCAAAGATCTGCCCTTAGGTGAATACTTAAGAATCAGTCCTTTATAAAACTATAGCAGCAGCTTGACAGCTAGACCCTGAAAATCAGCACTAAATGTCAGGATATGAAGGCAAACTCTAGCTGCCACCTTGTCTTAATATAAGCAGACAGTTTACTGGCTCTCAGCTCTCCAGTTCCTAAGGCAGACTCACTGAGAGGGATTTATAATACATATTATTAATTTTATTTGGAAGTCATTCAGGTACTGTGATGAAAGGCAGCAGTATAAAAGTCTTGGAGAGCCATATGTGTTTAGGGGGGTTATAGTGGTGGTAGAGCCTTTGGCTTAGGTAGGTTGAAGGCTTTAGCTGTCTGTTAAAACAAGCTGAATATCCTGCCACCGCAGTGTACTTTGGTGTCTACCTGTCAGACAAGTGAAGCATGAGAGAGCGAGCCACAAAAAGGCTGTTCTTTGGCAGTGTAGGTCCCTAAACACATTCTGAAGCAACAGGACTGCAGAGTTTTGCCTTGCTCTTTGCAGAGCAGTGCCCCATGCAGCGCTGCAGTGCTGTGGTGTAGAGTGATGACTGTGGCTTCTGCATCTTTCACTACAGCATAGGCTGTGGGTTCGGGCTTTGTAAATGCAGGGCAGGATTCCTTCCTTCCCAGCATGGATGCATCCTACCCAGGGCTGTCTTTGGGTAAGTTCTTTAGTCCAGCTAACTGAACCTGTTGTGAGTGTTGAGAATAAAGCTTGTATTTCAAATAAAGTGGCAGGAAAGGGGTCGGGACAGGGATCAAATCTAGCCCATGTTGGTAGTAAGACAACCAGATTTAAGTGTGGTGTTTTCCTCTTAAATGCTGAAAATATACCTGTGACTTGTCTGTGTCAGACTCCAAAATGTAAAATATGATACATAGATGAGATAAATGTAAGCTAATGACCCAAGCAGCTTTTATAATCCAGTTGTTCTCACTCCTTGGCAAGGAGGAACAGTCTCTTTCTTGATTGTTACGTGCTCTAGACATTTCTTCCTTCCTAATATAAAGAGCTATCCCCAGCCCTGGGTTTTGTCACTGCGAGGGAGGCAAGTGCTGATTTCCTCCAGACTGGCCAGCTCTCTGCAAATCCCTGCTAATGGGGCAGGAGAGAAGGAGGGGTTTGCCCTTCCTAGCAACCTTCACACAGGTTGTGTACATCCTGCCAGAGCAGCGTTACTGCAGTTCCTGCTGCACACTGAGCTTCTCTTGTGCTTGCTTTCTGTCAGAGATTGCTTTTGGTTATTGGCTGCCTGAGTGATGCAAGCCCTAGAGAGCCCTGGCCCTGGGAGCAGAACGACATGATCCAAGGAGCCATCCGGCTCATTCACTCGCTTCTAGCAGGGAAGTTCATGACTGCCCAATGCAGAGGGACTTTTCTGGCACGTCTCAGCTGAGAGCTTGCTGGCACTTGTAATAGAGCATGGCTGTCTCATTTGTAGGCTCTGTTCACCTGCCAGCTAAGAATTATCCGTACTGATGCTTCAGTCTCTTTCTCTGCAAGCGAGTGATTTGTCTATGTTATGGGTAGGTAAGCTTGACAAAACATTACACATTAGCAGCTGAGACAGTGTTTGAAATGAGAAAATTGCTAGCAAACTGCACCATTAGAGACCCAAATAACAAATTCTTTCTTTCCCTCAATGAAAGAGATAGTTAAGGTCCAAATTAATTTGTCTGTCTCCCCACTCTGCAGGGGGAATCACTTTCCAAGACAAATGGCTTCTTCACTCCTGAGAGGGAGCTGCCTCTATTAAGGCTGCATTAAGCAGAATTTAGTCCTTTGTGTTTTGGCATCCTGGGCGTGAGCAGTACAGTTACTAGATGAGGAGGTGATGAAAAGGTTTGTACCTCAGTGAACTTCAGGATATATTAGCATGGGAATTTGAGTGCTTATTCTTTACTCCGGGGTAGTCTTTCAGATTTAACTGCATAGTTTCCCCCTATATGTTCTACTATTTTGTTTTTCCAAGAAGTTTACTTTTTGCTCCCATTGCTGCAAAGTCATTTCAAGAGAGTAGGAAGGAGGATGATTTTATCCTGTCTAGCATCACATTATTACAAGAGAAATGCATCTGGATCCATTGGGCCCTCATATGTTCCAATCTCTAATAATATATGAGAGAAGAGAAAGGAAATTGTTCTTGTCCTTTGATGTTGTCAAGGACTAAAATAAAGCTTCAAGAGGCAGGCAGCATTGCTGTGTGTCACAAGGGGGGAGATAGGCTTCGGTTCATCTGAGTGATACAGCAGGCACAATGAAACGGGTAACGGAAAGGAGGAGCAAGAGCCCCTGAGAGGTTTGGACATGGCCAGTGGATTTCATCCATTTTGTGGATTCTATTTATCTACTTATAAATAGATCTTATTATGAAATACCAGAGGAGGATTTTATTGAGTTGTAATAAATCTTGAATGTGATGGTTCAAACGATCAAAATTTAGCCTTTTAGAGCTGTGTCTCTTGTACTCAGGTGTGTTTTACAATTCGTTTATAGTGTATTCTGGTGATACACAAACAAATGAACTCACTGAAGCGGCTTTGCACGAGCACAGGTGGGTTTATAGCATATGACAGCACTTCAGAGTATGCAGGGCTAGACCATGAAATACAGTTTTCAGGGGTCATATTGTAGGTAAATGAGGCAATTTTCTCTGAAATAAAAGGTGGCTGTAAAAGTTAGATTAGCTTTTCACTAAAAAAATCACATTACTAGGTAAGAACTGTTTTTCACTTGATTTGAAAGATGGCACCTCTAGCAGCAGTTTCCCATTATGTTGTGAATAACACTGGTTAATAATTAAGCCTTCATCACCTTGTAATTGCCAGCACCCCTTCTGGCAAAAGCTAATGTTTCCTAGGGATCTTTAAGCCTGTCTTTAAGATATCGTTTATGAGCCCAGATGAAGTGAAAGCATAAGGTATTAATACAAATAGTTTGGTTTCTACTGTCTCAGTTGTGTAACTGCATTGTGGTTTTCAGCCAATGCCTGCCAACCTGTAACATGCATTTATGGGTCAGATAAGTACTTCATACTTTTAAAGTACCTGATAATTTAATCTTGTACTTTATCTAATGCTCCAAGACCAACTCTATTTTGTGCCTAAGCTGGAACCCACCTGCAAACACACTCTGATGAGGGCACACAGTACTGCTTGATGCATCTCTGGTAGCTTCTGCAAGATGCGGTGTGCTGAGCATATGTGTAGTGTTTAGTCCTTCATTTACAAAGAGCTTCCACAACGAAATGTGAGGTGCTAAGGTGAAAATACAGTAGCAGATGACAACAGCCTTGTCCATCTATTTCTGTACAGGCCATCTGCTGCAAATTGTGTAGGAAAGGGTGAAGAATCCAGTTCCTCCTCAGATGGTGGCTTTCTGAAACGACTCTTCCTGTATTTCTCTTCACCTGCTCTAGGAAGATATTTTTTTATTACTAAGGATGTGTGGTATTCCAATTTTGATTGCTTTTGCCTTTGAGTCACTAAAATATCCTTGGAATTTTCATTGATTACAGAAAAGGGGCTGTGTTTCCTGCCTGCCACTAGAACTGACTTTCCCTGTAAGAACTGCTATGCTGTGTCCATGCGCAGTTTGTGTGAACCCCCAGCTTCCATCCCCAAGTAAAGGGAATTGGACAGGCATAGCCCTCCTTTGTTCCTGGAAGTCTCTGCATAGAAATACTTAGGAAGAGTTAAACACCGAACTGGCAAGCTGACAAAAAGCCTTTATGGGAAGAATATGTGTAGTGCTAATTCTGGTGACAAACACCCAATAGTAGCATGCTGAAGCTTACAGCAATTTGCGTGTCACTGTGGACTTGCCAGAAATGAAGCATGTTATATTTAGACCAACTGGAAGGGAAATCTCAGGCACTAATTCAAATCACAAAACAAAGCATAGAATTAACTCTGGTCACAACCTTTAAAATAGAATGCTACAGAAATAAGAGTGTGTGCTCACTGACTGCACAAGTTGACTGTACAAGTGTCACAATATTCAGGACTTAAATGGCTTCCTGGAGTATAACTGAGCTGGCAAAATATCTTATTTTCAAGGGGACTTTTCTTTTGTCTATTGAAAGCATAGATAAACAGAAGAGGCTGTGCAATACGGGGTTGATGGGCCTTACACATTTTCTCTACGTTACTCCCAAGTCCTTTAAAACCCACAATTTACTTCTCCCTGCATCTCATTTTATCTCTTTTCTTGGATTTAAAATTTCTTCTCCTCTTTGCATTGCTGCTGCAGCTCTAAATGACTGAAGTGATTCATTCTATTATTCTAGTATGTTGTTGTGTTTCAACTCTAAACCATTTCCAACCACAGACTTTTTTGCTATTTAAAATGTTTCCTTTTATGACATCTTTGGGAAAAATACACAGTGTTTGAATAGTAACTAAGAGCCAGGTAAAATCCAGTTTTGCTCTCAGTTCCAACTCCGATTGTGGAATTCTAGCTGCCAGGGTCGTTTGAATTCATCATGTGGGGATCCAGTTTTACATTTCTAATTGAGGTGATTGGTTTGGGTTCTTCTGAGGTAAAGGCAATCCTTTTAGCAGGAATTTGGGGAACTTGCTGACAAAGACTAGAAAATACTTTTGGGAAGGAGTAGAAATTAATCTTAGTGGCTACCGTATATGCTATCTTAAAGCTGCTATGTTTTATGTTAGTGGTGCATGCATTTATGATACTTCATAAAGAAGACTTTCAAAACAAAGCCCAGAAATGCAAACAGCAGCATTTTAATGTAGTCTGGACCATATTTTAGAACACCCTCAGTATTTGGTAGTTAAAATTGGAACATACAGTCCTTTTTGCTCTGCTTTTACATAGACTTTTCCCCCCTCCTTAAAAATCTGGCTGCTTCTATCAGGGATTTCTGCTTTATTTTTCAGCATATTCCCACAGATTGTTGCTCCCAGTTGCTCTGACAGTATTATTAATCTACTTATTAAGCTGTCACAATATAGCATAGCTTTTAGTTGAGATAACTGAGTTCTATTTACAATAGCTAGTCAAGGAAAACATCTACATTTGCTACCTTAACTTTGATTAAATAATAATAAAATACACCCACTATTTTTTATTAATTCCATGAGCTTTAAAGATGCAATGTCTATAGCCTGTGTCTGTTTTCTGGGCAGATTTACTGTACTCAATGAGATTATTTCATTTTCAAAGTTATTTTCTCAGTATTTTCTCCATTCAGTGACTTTCAAAAGAAAAGGCTGTTTCTTATTAAAACTCTATAAAATTGGTTTATATTTATATAAAACTTGCTATCATGTTTAATGTCATTCCTGTCCTATAATTGTGTAGATAACATGTATATTACTTTGTTTGTTTTCAGACGTTTGGAACAAAACCTCATCAAAATCATTCCCCCTGGAGCTTTTACCCAGTACAAGAAGCTGAAGAGAATGTAAGTTTTAATAAGACCAACATGCAAGAGCAATCATGAATCTTCTTGCTTCAAGTTCAGTATCTTTATTTTAGAAACATATTGGCAATTTCTATGTTGAAATCACTGGGGATTGCACAAATAATCTCTTCTAAGTGTAAGCAACAATGAAATTTGGTTCAGGATGCCTAACAGTGCATGAAAGCCTTAATAATGCTTAATTTCATTTCCCATTATAAATTATGTGAGCTAATTAGCTGTTAGTCTGTTCAAACTTCAAATCTGCTTCCTCAGAAAAGACTTTAAGTTCTATTTATTTCCTCATTCATTCTGGTATCTGCACCACTTCAATTTAGCTGACCCCAGTTACAGCAGGAGTGCCTGTTCTTTCAGAGTAGTTAAGGGGTTTTTGCAGTGCATTCGGTATCTTGATGTTGAAATGGTTTGGCTGTTTAGAAGACAACAAAGACACTTGCTGGAGCCTGATTTCTCTGTTTCTGAGTCACCAGTAGAGACCCAGACAATTCTTTTGTCATTAGCTCTCGTGTTTTCTCTTCGG
The DNA here is from genome assembly GCA_036873685.1 of Agapornis canus. NCBI lineage: Eukaryota > Metazoa > Chordata > Aves > Psittaciformes > Psittacidae > Agapornis > Agapornis canus. Next base: position 19,232 of record JBAFWW010012436.1, read on the forward strand.
ATTTTAAAAAAGCCTGATTTGTAGCAGTGCTCTCATGCAGATAACCTGGGCATTCCCATGTAGGCCTTTCTTTTCATTTTTAAGTGATATCTGAGAGATGTTGTGACAGTTGTACAGTGATGCAGACAGTGGTAAAACAAGTTACTCCTACTTCACCACAGTATCGAGTTAATGATGGGTACCACTGGACCAGTACTTTCCAGAAGTCATTCAGGCTTTGTTAGCTCAGTGCTAAGACTGCAAAAAGGGTGCCATTACAGTTCTTGGTTTCTGATGGGAACAATACTTACTGGATTTAAGAAACTGTCAGCTTAGTTCACAGAAGACCCTATCTATGCTTTGATTCTATGATTCTATGATTATCAGGTAGCTAATGCTTTTGGAAACTGAAGTGATCTTCTGCTGTACTTTTGGATTTAAGGGTAAAATTACTGTGTTTGCCAGTCCAAACTTACCAAGTTCCTAGAGCTGGAGAGCTGTAAATATAGATCTTAATATTTAACAGGCCTAATCATCAATCTTACAGAGTCTCTATTCTTCTGTCTCACTTTCAATATAGCTGTATGTATTTTTAAACAAGTACTGTATTAGATAGCAAGACAGTAATTTCAGTGAAAAATGATGGATCCCTTTTCAGTGACCTAACTTGTAACTTTTTCATTATAGAAGTCACTACTTAGTTCTTTCCGAGGTATGACTAATTTTAGATTTTGGCAATGTTTTACCATCCTTTCATTTCTCATGATTGGTGAACTCTGCCTTTATGGGAATTGACAAAAAAAAATGTTCTTTAACTTGACTGGCTGCTCACCCCAATGCAGCACTTACTGTGAGGAATGATTAATGTTAGAATTCCACAGCAGAATTCCATTAGCAAGTTGTGTTAACAGCTTTCTGGAGTAGAATTGTCTACTCATTGAGAGATGAACTTGAAATTAAGTAATAAGTTATTGTGCCAGATGATCAGTATCAAAGCTTAGTTAATATGGCGGCATTTTGGGGAAGAACTTGGGATAGATACCTAGGCTGCAGAATGTCCCATAACAAACATGATGATTTGCCATTTGACTCTTGACTTGTCTCCTTGTTAAAGTTTCATTCCTGCTGGACAGTGAAGCTCTAAATGGACATCACTCTTGTTCTATAAAGTTTAAGGTCATTTATTTCACTATTTGAAGAGACTATCGACAACCTCGTTACAGTGTGTAAGATTCACTGTGGTTTTAACACAGAAATGTACTTCACTCAAAAAGCACCTCTTCAGGCAAGAGTTATTCTTCCTTGTCCTTACAGAGGAAGGACATGTTTGGAATCACTGAAGTTGTCAGCCCATTTTCATTTCTGTCACTTTGATTTCAATGAGCAGTGCAATAGCATGAGGAATATTGATTGAATTCACCGATGCCCTACTCAGGGCACAAGTGAGGAGCATTATTTTTGTTGTTGTTATTATTATTAACTATTACATGTAATGATATTTTGATAGAATTTAGAGGATAGTACTGGGAATTCTATTATATATTTCTTCTTCCAGTGAATAAATACGCAAGAATGCTAGGGATATATGTGGGTCCTGAAGGAGCTGGTGAGTGAAGTTGCTGAGCCACTGCCCATCATATTTGAGAGATCATGGCAGTCAGGTGAAGTTCCCAATGACTGGAAAAGGGGAAATATAACCCCCATTTTCAAGA
>JBAFWW010012437.1:17198-33438 GCA_036873685.1 Agapornis canus
TCAGGTTAAAGCCATCCCCTTGTCCTGTCACTACCTGCCCTTGTTACAAGTCCCTCTCCAGGTTTTTTGTAGACCCCCCCTTAGGCACTGGAAGCTGCTCTAAAGTCTCCCCAGAGCTTTCTTTTCTCCATGTTGAACAAGTCCAGCTCTCTCAGCCTGTCTTCACAGGAGAAAGCATCTTCATGTCCCACCTCTGGACTCGCTCTAACAGCTGTATGTCCTTTATCTATTCATAAAGATCATAGGCAAATACAAGCAAAGCTTTAGTCTTTGCCTCTGAAGACTTCTTTAGGCTCAGTGTGGAGCCCTTCAGTGTGTGATAGCACAATGACAGTGAGGTACTCAAAGCACTGTACCTCCTCTGCCATGAGCAGGGAGGGGATGATGTCAGTCTGAATCCAGATTTCCTAACTTCGAGGTCACAGTTGCAATCCCTTTGGTTAGTGGGGGGAAGCTGAGTGTGGTAGAGTGCATTTCTGAGCTCATGGGCTTTTGTTTGCATGTTTGGGATGTTTAGTTATTCAGCATGGTTGAACATCATGGTTTAGCTATTCAGCACAATTGAACATCATGGTTTAGTTGGGGTTGGTTAAAGGGACTGGATAGGTTGAACTTTGAGTAAGTTCTTAAATTTGAATAGCTACCAAGCCACATATGCCTGCTTTTCAAACATCTGACTATCTTTTTAAGGACTATTTTTTTCTATGAGGGGTTTCAGATGGGCCCAAATAGAGAAGTATTAAAGGGAATTCAGAAGGAATATAGAACCTGAGAATAAACACCTGAATCAGCCCCTCTTTCCCACTGCTTATTCTCAGCATGATCTGTGTTCTGGTGCTTGCTCTCTGAGCAGGTTCAGTGCTGGTCATTGAAACAGATCATTAGGAATGTATGTCTTTGGGATTAAGGTCTCAGCCAGAACAGGCAGCATCATGGAGACTGGCTGATCATGGAGGCTTTCTGGTAGAAAGACTGGAAAGGCCTCTGAAGTGATAGATAATGGCCTTGTGGGTACCTACTGTTCCATACCTGAACTGCAACCTCTCCTACAGTGACTCCTGTGTTAGAAGACCCTTCAAAGCACATAAGGCCTATGACTGTAAGAGTGGCTTGCCACAAAGCCATCCCTCCAGAGGGGAGGGAAAAAACCTGTGTGCATGGGCTGCTCCAGCAGTGCTGTGTGTTTGGAGTGTCTTTAGCAATGCCATGTGTGTGTGCTGAGTCCTGGGAGGAAGTTGGGTTGGTTTATTACCTAGGTGAGGGCATACGGTTGTGTGCTTGATGCATCCCATTTAGCTGCCTTGTAGGATCAAAGCCTAGTGTGTATTTCATTTCTGGGTGCTGAAAACACACTTGCTTTTCTGATTCTTGCAAAGGCAGTCTGCGAACGGAGCCCTTATCTGGTAGTGATCAGGTAGATCTGTCCTGGTTAAGACTGGCTGAGGTCCCCATCACCTATTGCTTTTAATAGCTCTTATATATACTTTCCACCCCTTAAAACTCCTTTGTATACTCACAGACTTTTGTGCCATTTCTAGAAACAGAGAGCAGCGTACAGGAGCTGCAGAAACCTGCCCCAGCTTCTAGCAGGTTATTGATAGCACCAAGTGGGAGAAGAGTCAGATTCTGATGATAGCTTCTGCTTTTGTCTACTGTCATGGCTGTGGAGGCAGCAGCCCCGAAAAACTTGGAGGACAAAAGACACCTCCTTTCTCCCCAGGTAAGGCTTAAATAATAGGGAATACCAGGCCTGAAGAGTTTAAATTGAAGTTTATTATGTGTATAAATTACATCACCAGACAAGATAATGACAGTGTATCTTCAACAACCGCCTTCTGCTTCTCTTTTAAAAACCAAAAATGATTGGAAAAAGGAATTAACAAAAGACCTATTCGTGTCATATAAAACAGTCTATAACCCATGGGAGCCATGCGGCTCCACAGGAAAAGTGATCACAGTGTTATCTAACAGTATAAAACATCAAGCAAACAGAGCTCCAGGGAGCTTCGTGTTTCTGAGGAGAGACAGATGTCAAAGCTGCAATTCTGATCCTGTAGAAGTTTTTGCAGGCACTCTGTAAAGCAACAACAATTCTTGGCCGTTGTTTTTAGCCCTTTCTACCCTTTGGTGATAAAGTTAGTCTCTGAGAATAGCTCGCACCAAGCACGAGGGAGACCTTGCCTGAACCCCCCTTACAGCACTCTGATTCTGGGGAGAAAAAGTCTCCTAATATTAGTGGCAGAGCCAAGATCACAGTACCCAGTGAGGAAATTTGTTTCACAAAGACTGGGGAAGGTGGATTAGTTCAGGATGAGGGAAGGCACGAAGAGAAGGTGAAGCTCCTGCTCCATCACATGGCAAATAAGCCCACAGCAACTGTCATAGCTAGGAAGCTGAGCGCCAGGATCCACCGCACCAGGGGAGTGGTGGGCATCATGTCTGTGTGCCTCCTGTTTGTCCTCTCAGTTTCTTTCCCAGGTGCTGGACCTAGATCAAAAAGGGAGGGAAAAGAAAAGCATGTGAGAAGAGGTTGAGGCAAGACGCTGCTGGTATGCCATGCTTGCTGTCCCAGTGCTGGAGCTGCCAAGGGGAAGAGGAGGAAGCCCAGAGGTTCTGCTCTCCTAGGGTAGGGGAAGAAGGGAAGTAGCAGACCTGATGTGGAAACCACAAAGGCTCACAACCACTCTGCATGCACATGAGTACCAACTTGTCTCCTCACAGCCCTACAAATGCACTGCCCAGCTCCATCAATCCCCTGGTGTGTGCAGAAGATGGTCAAATACTTAAGCCAGAATTTTAAAAGGTGATTTCTGTCCTACTTCTCACCGATTTAATTGCTTAAGGCATCTAATGGCCCTAAGCAGTCCTCAGCACTCCAGACATTTTTCCCAGGATGGGATACAGCATTCAACACCAAACTTTTCAGAAAAATCCTACTTTTCGGAGTGTGTTGGGAAACGAGCAGCAAAGTTTCACAGAGAACTTTTACTGCTTTGCCCAAAGAAGTTGCTTTAAGCTTCGTTGCCTAGAGATGCACAGGATGAGGTTTGCTTCTCATTCTTTGCCGTGGGAAAATGATGGCTCAGTCCAGCATGCACTGAAAGATTTCCCTTTTGGTTTCAGAGTGGGTAGGTCATAAGGGCTTCTTTATTTGAATCAAATGTTATCAGGGAAACCACTCTCCTCTGTAAACATCACTCGGTAACAAGTCGGACTGTGTAAAGGGATTGCTTTGCTTGCAGCTGCTGCTCAGGCTTTGCCTAGTTCAGGATTGACCCTTGCCAGGACTGGAGCTTTCTCAGCTTTCCAGAACGGGTGGGCAGCCTGTCCATCCCCACTTCCCAGCTGGCTGCATTTCACCATCTGGATATAACCGCAGCACACTTCCAGGAGAGTTTTGGTGAATACTTGTAGAAGGTAGGAAAATCACAAGAGGGAGATTTAGTCTGAAAGGACAGGCCACTGGATAGGGCTGTGTGTCCAGAAGAACGTTCTGTGAGCATCACAGCACCACGGCTGATCTGCTGGGTCCAAAATCGCTGCCTTTGCTCCTGTGAAGTCAAGGCTGGTTTTGACTGTAGTCAAAAGTCACCTTAAGCTTGTTAAAACCTAACAGGAGTAGAGGGCAGTCTCTTCTTGTCAAGTTCCCTTCTTGACTGGTTTTCTGGAGAGCCCACATGTGTCATCCTTGTTCTGACATGTCTAGAAGCAGCTTTGCACACACAGTGCCTATCCTTGCACTACCTACTGATGGCTGGGGAAGATACAGGGCAAGCACCTCATGCTCCTTTCTCAGTGGCTTTTACAAACAAGCATAGAGGAAGGGAGGAGAACAAAACCACAAGGGGCAATGTAAACCCCTGCCCTTAGGAGTGTCTTACCATGCTCATCTGATTTGTTAACGTTCCTCGTGCGAAGTTCTGCCTTCAGCTGTGGAGGGTGACCATTTTCCTGGCCCTTAGACACCAGTTGCTGCAGTGCCTCAAACACCTGAGAAGAAGGAACACTGTCTCATTATGTGGCCTCCTCTTTGCCTGCCCCTTTGCCCCTTGCCCCTGCCCTAGCCACTTCAGGAGCTAGACGAACACACAACTCAGTCGAACTCTTCTGGCACTTTTTGCACAGCACACAATCTGCCTGTGGGGTTAAGAGCATAACTTCCAAACTCCTTGTTCATTTTACAGGCTCTCCCTGAAGCTTCCAGCTCCTTCCTTCTGATGGGAAGGAAAGCAAGGTACCTGGGCATCTGGTCAGCATTCACAGGGGACCTGTGGATCTGTACGACAGAGGTGATCCCTGCTCCAAGTATAAGCCCTTAATGGCACATGGAAAAGGCTAAGTTCAAACTTTAAGGGAGAGAGAACAGCTTTTCAGATACTAGGTTCACAGGCTGGACATGTGTAGCCATCCAACCCTGACTAGCTTGCTGTAATCCACAACTTCACATAAGCTCCACAGCAGAAATACCAGCTTTGCCCTTCCCCTGTGGCTATTATCTTATTTCACAGAGGGTGTGGGCAGGTAGGGATGTCTGTTGGTTACTCACCCGTATATTTAGCAGGAATGCCTTCTTGGCCTCCTCCAAGACTCTCTTCTTAGTGGTGAGATCCATCTCGAGGGCATTCATGCGGGAGCGATAGAGCTGCTTGAACTTGGTGGCGTTGGAGACCCCATCGAAGGTGAAGAAAGCCAACCCTTCCCCAGTGCTGGGCAGCTGCAGAGCCTTTTGGGCAATTTTCTTCAGCACTTGGCCCCCAGAGAGGTCTCCCAGGTAGCGAGTGTAGGCATGGGCCACCAGGAGCTCTGGGTGGTTCTTGCCTACGTAGTGGAGCCTCTCAATGTATTTCCGAGTAGCCTCAGGGCAAGGGATCTCATCCCTCCAGTTGCTGCCGTAGAAGTACTCCAAGTCTTGCTCCAGAGCAGCTTTCCGGTGCAGCTCCACTGGAAAGTACACTGGGGCATAAACTGGGTTGTCCTTGTTCCGTTCAATCTCTTCCTCCAGAGCAGAGTAGATGAAGTACAGGGATGCCGTAACCAGCTGAAAGAGAATGAAGAGGTGAGCTGTGGGTGTATATATATATATATGTCTTCTTCAGGTTTTGGGGACAAATCCTGCTAATGAAAATGTTACTTATGAGCACACCCAGTATGAGCCATGCACGTCTGTGATTTATAGGTTTCCCATGTGGAAAACAGAGTTGCAAGGTGCAGTAAGACACAATTCAGCCCTTTTCCTCCTGCTTGAGGCAGCATCAGGTAAGACCTAAGTCCTTTCCAGCAGATGTTGGTCTTACCATCAAGTTAAAGGCAGCTTGATGTAACGGAAACAGGAGCCCTGTTAAATCGTGGCTCGTCTATTCTCCTCATCCCCTTGTTCAATAGAGAGGGTATTCCCAAAGGTATATTTTCTACTGCATTGTTCAAATCTGGATGCTTTAGGATGTGGCTTCCCTCTGCATGGCCTTGCAAGGTGATGACACACCCTATTTGTTTTTCAACATACTTGTCCTGTTGGCATCCCACCATGCGGGAACTGAGGCACCACGCTCTCCTCAGTCACACTTGCAAGAGGGGTTGCCCCAAGGAGACCAGATAAAAGGGGGCTGGAAGCACAGCCTGCCTCTGAAAGATGCCTTTGTGGAGGAGCACTGTCAGGCTGAGTGTTCTCCTTTCTATTTTGAAACCATTGTTGTTGTTGTTTTCCCCAGCTTACGTGATGCTTTCTTCCATCTGCCAGCTTTTCCACGTGGTGTAAGACAATCTAGCTGTGTACTTTCCTGCCCCGTGCATTCTGTCTTCAGGGGCTGTGTTCATATTTATACCTACACCACCCCTTCCTGACCCTGGAATTCCCTATCAGCCGCAAAGGGTGAAACAGGGAGGTCATGCAGTGAGTCAGGTTTGGGCAGGGGTGGGTTACATGTATGACAGGAGAGAAAGCAGGTCACTCTCCCACAGAGCAATCAGTTCTGCAGTAAAAGAGTTACTGTTTCAACTATTCCCCCTGTGACAGCAAATAGGACTTTGATAAGCACATGGGCAGTGGCTTGGTTGGGTATTTGGAAACAAATATTCATATTTGAGTCACGTATCAGAGCAGATACATGCGTGTGCCAGGAGAGTCAACAAAAAAGGAGGATGTAAAACAATAACCTGGTAGCCAGCTTACTGGGAAAGAAACTACAGGAACATTGCCTAACAAATGGAGAAAATGGAACTCGTGTGGCTGCTCCCAGAGGCAGGTAGAGTTCTAATGGGAAACGTGGCTTCAGAAAGCTGTCATTACTTTTTCAAACCCACGTCACCTCTCACTCCCCCAATAGCATGTAAATGTCTGCTACGAAATGGAGCTGTACTCCTGAGGGCCTGGTGGTTTATGTTCTTGCCAGCCTGTCTCAAAGTTCACTGCCTAACCAGCGGCACATTCCTAACAGCAGGAAGTCAGCACCTTAGATTAAATTTGTGCCTGACCGAGTATTCTGAATGTGACCTGTCCAAAATAAGTCATCTTTTTCCCACTCTGGTGCATTTATTTGCCAAGGAACAATTCAAACAACAAAGTAATTAAGACACAGGTTGGATCGCTAACAGCTACTTCCAAGACCATGCGTCACATCCTAGAGCCTCCCAGGAACTTCTGGCCCAGGTGTGTGCTTTGGTTTTGCTCATGGCTTTGTTATGTGGCTCAGATGCCAGGAATCATGTATCTAGCCAGGTTAGGTGCAGACTAATATCTGCAAATGTTTTCTCTTTTATCTGAGGAACAGCAACAGGCTCCTACCTGTTAGTGTCAGACATGGCTTGCTCAAGTTCAGTCTGCCTTTGAGTTGTTATTGTTCGTGAGCTCTGCTCTGGCATAACCCAAGTGACAACTGAAACATCACGAAGTTCAGTGCCAGAGATGATCCCACATCCTCACCTTTTTGCCATCCCACCATTATTTCTTGCTGTGGCTGCTTAGAGGGTTGTAAATTTAGTATTCTCTCTCGTTTAGCCATTTCAGCCACTCAAGTATCTGCACACAGTCATATCTCCATTAAGTACCATTGCCAGTAATTAACATGCAGGCTTTTATGAAGAAAGAGAAAGGCAATTGCATCAATCTCATCAACCTCTTTGTCTTTTCACCCTGCCTCAGCTTGGCTGCCCATCCTGATATGCACTGTCTCACTCCACCTCCTGCAAGAGAGATCTCAGGGTGCTGGAGAAGATGAAGAGCGTGTTTTGCACAGGAGATGCTGATACCAGGCAGCTGTAATGCACAGGACCTCCTTCCTTGTGCCATCCCCATCCTCCCCCTTTTAGTCCCTACACACTCCATGTGTATTTCCCAGCAAGGAAATCCCATATCTAAGCGATGCTGCTATAAAATACCTTAAACTCGTGGAGAGACACCTGCCCCTTCTGAAAGTTCTTCATGAATGGTGTGTTTTCTGCCTGCTCGTGCACCTCCTTGGTAGCTTCCTTCAACAGTTCTGACAGGTCCTTGGACATGCTGGGGAAGAGACCAAAACAGATGTCAGTGCTGTTGCTCTCCTCTGGCTAAACAGATCTGAGCTCTTTATGAGAGAAAACAGTGGGTAAGAAGATAGCAGGAACAGGAGCAGCGCATTCCCGAGAGCCACGGATGGAAACCAGCATCCCAAACACTGTCCTGAGCAAGGAAAACTGACAGACTCCATCCGGAGGTGAAAGCAGGAGCATGCCATTTGCCACAGAGCAGAAACAAGAGCAGCATGTCTAAAAGCAAGGGAGAAACATAACACTCTTCTGGCAAAGAGTTCCTCTCGCTCCGCCCCGCGCTCACCTTTCAGAGCTGTGCGTCCAGGAAGTTTCCATGTTTATCCAAGTGGGTTTTCTCACTCGTGCTTTCCTCCTTCCTTCGCGTCTGCTCCCAGGACAGTGAGCTCCGAGCTGGGCAGCCCAGCTCCTGCATCCAGCTTTATACTGGGAAGCCACGTGAGCAGCCCAACCACTGACCTCAGCATGAGTACAGGCTTCTTGCAACACAGCTGCACTTCCCTTCCCTTCCCTTCCCAGCGCGGCTGGCAGCCTATGCAGCCCCAAGGGGCCAGAAGGAAGTCACCTGATTCGCCTCGATAACTAAGCACAAACACAAGAGGATGTCCAGCGACTTCTCCTTCAAGGGGGCTGGCTCTGTAACCCTTTCAGTGCAGTGCCCAGAGCAGGCAGAGCCCCAGTGCTGCAAGAAGCGCCTATTGTGCTGAGGGCAGATGGGTTGGGCAAATAGGGCTGGATTGACAGGGCTAGTGCCTGAGGCAGGGAGAGTAGCCTCTTTTCTCTGTGCTTGGATTGAGTCCCGTGGGACTTCACCCTCCCTGGGGAGCTAATGCAGCACAACTCGGGTATAAACATCTTACTCCCCATGCCTGTGCCTATCTATATTCAGAGAATCAGGTAACATGGTATTTGTGGGTCATGGGATGGGGAGCACTACAGGTTAGGAGCATACACCTTGCATGGCAGGGAGCACAGGAAGGGCCCTGGGGCATGTACCTGTTGTGGGCACCGAGGGTAATGTGGCTGCAGTGGCATATACATGCACCAGCTCTGGTCCGCAAGCACCAGAACCATCCTTGCACTGTGCTGAGCACTGGGGAATAAACCCTGTCATGTCACACAGAGACAGCATGGGTATGCCAGCACTGATGCACAGCAAAGGCTTCCCAAACTCTCTTCCACCTGATTTGTGTGGCCTGTGACCTGTTACCTGTGAGTGTTACCACTGCTGTGTGCAGGGTGGTTTAGAATAACACTCCATCTCCTAGACACCCAGAAGGCTGGGGTAACTGGTGCACTGAAAAGATGTCATACAAGGCTTGGGGGACACTGAGGACATCTGCAGAGGGTAAATAATTTCTCTGATTTGGGATCTGGACAAGGTGTTTCTACCCATAGCTGGCTGCTCTGCTGTTTTGTCTGGTGGTCTACAAGGCAGCCAGTGGATGAAGCAAGACCCTTCTTTTCCAGCTGTAGCTGTAGTGGGAGCAGCGGTACTTGGGAAAAGCACACGTTTTGTGCTCAGCCCAAAGAGCTGGGCACTTAAAGCCACCATTCCCTTGGTGCTGTGGGGGTCAGAAAGCCCTGTGCCGCAGCTGTGCGGGGAGTGGGGGGCAGGCAGAGCCTGGGGAGGAGGGAGAAGGACTGGGGCATCTTCTATCCATCTGTCCCCATGCTCCTTACACGTCTCCTGTGACTGCACCCACATGTGAGCAGAACAGGGTTAAGTGCTGCAGGATAGAAAGCTGTCCTGGAGGAAATATGCTTGCACGCTTGTTTTGCAGCTCTGGCAGACATCTGGCATGCAGTGCAGCACTCAAGGAGGATTACTCAGCTCTTCCACCCTGACTCAGCCACACTTTTCCTGTCTTGCTTTGTCTTTTAAAGCACCAGTGCACACTAGCAAAAGCTGTCACGTTCCACTCTTACCCCATTTCATTGCAGACAGCTTGCTGCTGGCTTGCTTGCTTTTCTGTAAGGTAAAATAAATGTATCAGGGCTGCATGGCAAGTCCCTCTGGAAAACAGTGGTGCCATTTTTGGCCACAGGGATGGCCCCAAAATGAATGTTTCCCTCTGGCATTGCTCCTTACAGCTCACATTTTCTGTTCTTTTCAGTGAGTCCTATTGTGACACGGGAGGGAAATAGGAAATATGTAAGAATATGAAAATGAATAATATTATTCATTGTATGATATATGAAAATAAACCCAACCCTCAAGTCCTGCCTTGCACCTTTCTTATGCAGCTCTGGTAACACACCCAGTTCCTCCTCAAGGACTTACTGGTTGCTTTCAGGCCACTGCTTTTGTCCTCTGCCTGCCTCATTCCAAGAGGCTGCATGCATGGAGAACCCTGTAAAGGAAGCCTCCAAAAGGTCCTTCCCCTTCCTTCCCATCCAGGTTGTAGTACTGGGGGATGTAAGACTGGGAGAAGTGAGTGATGGTGTGTAGCCATGTCACTGCCATTCCAGGTAAGATAATTATTCCCAGGAAGAAGTCCTGGCTTCTAACCTCTATACATGGAGCCAGTTTACCCAGTCCTGGGTCTTGTTGGGGCTTTACCTTCTCCTGGGCTGCTCACAAAAGATGAGGTCCCCACTGCAGCTCACCTCTGCTGTGAGCTTTTCCATAGGCACAGGCAAGCAACCTGTTCTCCACCACTGATTTACGCTGCCTCATCTCAGCTGATGAGGGTCACTTGGGATGGAGCAGCATGAGATGGGACCCAGTTCTCCTAAAAGGCCCAAATGCCCTGCAGCAAGATGAAAGGAGAACTGAAAGTGCAGTGTCATCATCTTTGCAGTTGCTGGCTTGGGGCGTTTCTGGCTCCATCCAGTGCTTTGCAGAGAGGACTTGTATTGCTTCTGCTGTGCTGTTGCTATGTGCCATGGGGAAGGTTAATGACACTGAGTGTGCCAATGTGCACGTAGAGATTTGTGAGGAGGACCCATCTCTTCCATGAAGAGAACTTGGGAAGCTGGCACCAGAGGGTGATGCGCAGGGAAGGAGGTGTGTGCTTTTAATGGAAGGAGCGCACCAGCTCCCAAAGCAGCACACTCCAAGTGTCAGACCTGTGGTCTGCACCGTACCTGCCAGAAGTCCTGTCACCTCCTACTCTTGCAGTGAGCTGTGGCTGTGTGGTGCCAGAAGTATTCACTGCGAGGGTGATGTGCCTGGGCATTTTCCTGGGGTATTTCTAGCAAAGCTGAATGAAGTAGCCTCAGGTGGGATTTTTGTCATTGCAGCCTCTGTCTGCACTACCAGAACCGGGGAGATACTTCATCAAGAAATGGTGTAAATCTATGGGTAACAACAACAGAAAGTTATTGAGGAGTCAGTTGGGATACGAAAGTGGGGGATTTTCTCCTCTTTATACAGCTAACAGCCTGTTCTGCCAGCAGATCTATGGTTACGCAGGCAGTAACAGAGTGCAAAGTCAGCTCTTCTGAGCCCACCTGGGAAGCACTGACTGTTCCATGCTGGGCTCCAGCAGGCAGCACCGTTGGCTCTTTCCTTTGGAATGCGCCACTCAGTGAAACCAGCCTTAACCAGCAGGATGGGAAGGGGTTAATGCCTGTCTGGGACCATGACACAGCAAAATGCAGCTGCTCAGATTGCACATGGAAAGCTGACTCAGTAACCAGGAATTGCTGTGTAATCTCAGGGAAGGGGAAAGAAAGACGTTGCCATAACGGCTTTAATAACTTGCTGAAGAAGGGAATCAGTGCTGGAGTATCCGGGGATACTCTGTGGGTTAACTCATGTTTACCAAAGGGAGATTGCCCAGCCCTGGCAGAACTGACTGTGCTCACTGGGGTCAGTATCAAACAATCCACGTCTGGATCAAGGGTAAAGGTGGAAAAAGGAAGGGCAGGAGTGAAGGAGGCAGACCTAACAGGAAGGGTGCTGGTGGCATGGCTGTGCTGGGCAAACCCCATACATGGGAACCTGGAGACAGCATGGTGGGAGGTGGAGGTGCAGGGAGATTCCTCAGGCATAAACGAGCCACCTTGACAGAAACAGGAGATGCAGATTGCAATAGACGTTTCTATGGATGTATGGACATACGTGTGCTGCAGCACATGGGAGATTTAGATTAGACATCAGGAAGAAGTTCTTCCTGTGAGGGTGGTGGCCTTGGAGCCTTGGTAGTGGCAGGGATCAACCAGTGCCCTGCTGAGAATTGGCTTTGGGAGCAAAAGGGAGGTGTGGAATGTGTGCTTTATTTTAATGAATAAAAGCCACATTTGTGCAAATGTTTCAGGCTGTGCCTCTTCCTTTGTGTCAGTGTTACAGCCGTGGAGAGCAAAGTCCTGACTGCGAGACGGAAAACTTGGGTTTGAAAATCACGTGTGTGCAGTAAGGAGGACTTTGTACCACAGCTCACAGGGAAGGGGAAGAGATGGAGCTGGACACCAAGGTTTGCAAAGGGAGTGAGACCCCAAACCCCCCCACTTCAAGGCTCCCGAACCACCCCTGTGTGCTTCCCTGCCCCTGGGGTACGGAGTCACTCTCCTCCTCCTCCTGCATGGCGCTGTTTCTGGAGAGTTCTCCCATTGTCCCGAGGAGCGGGACCGGATCCAAGGGCAGCAGCTGCAGCCTCAGCGCGCAGGAAACCGGCCCTTAATAAACAGCCTCATGTGGCCCTTGCCCTGCCGTGACTCAGCAGAACTGCCTCCGACACAGCACAGAGCCTTTACTCAGCACTTCGGGGCGGCCTGCGCTGACCCTGACTCAGCAGGAGCCCACGCTGGGGAAGGGGTGAGTCAGCGTCAGTGGGGTCTGCGGGTTCACACAGGAGTGGGGATGCTGTGCGGGATGTGCAGCGTCACCAGCAGCAGCAACACCCTGCCAGCCCCTTGCAGCTGCACCCAGCTGTACTCCTCACTGACACGGGGACACGGAGGGAGTTGTGGTTATCTGCCCTGGAACCAGGACAGTCACCCCTCCGTAGAGGGAATCAAGTGAAGGAACACTGCTCTCTGGGTGCTGGATGGGCACCTGGCTTTGCCTGTCGGATCGACAAATCCAGACCATAAGAGGGTGTGGGAATGAGTTCATTTTAGAGGCTGGCATGCAGGGAGTGCTGAATTTAAGTGGTTTACCCAAGGCCACACAGGGTGTCTGTGGCACAGCCTGTGCCCTTCCCTGCTCTGTCTCTTTATCACTGCCAAAGATAGCTGCTGGCAGGTGGCACTGTATATACCCCCCCCCCCACTGTTCTGAAAGGGTGACAGCTACATGCTACCAAGGAGACCTAAGCCAAAGACACGTTATCAAGGGCAGGTATTTCTTCATTTAGGGGCAGAGTGGGCTTAGTGTTGGAGACCCCCATGCAACACAGTGACTGCAGCCACTAGTGTCAAAGAGCAAGAACATCCTCCCCCCCCCTTTTTGGGAAAGCTTTCCCTGGCATTCTGGGCACTAAGGAGCCAGGGTTGTTGGCTCTGTGTGGCACAGACCCGCTTCCCCTGCACACAGCCTAGCACAGTGGGACATTGAGGCCATGGCTGTGGCTCTTAAGGTAAATAATCCCAGACTGGTTTGGGCTGGAAGGAACCTTAAAGCTCATCCTGTTCCAACCTCCTGCTGTGGACAGGGACACCTTCCACTAGAGCAGGTTGCTCCAAACCCCATCCAACCTGGCCCCAAACACTGCTAGGGATAGGGCAGCCACAGCTTGTTTGGGCAACCTGTGCCAGTGTTCCACCACTGATGTCTCACAGGGAAGAATTTCTTCCTAATACCTAATCTACACCTCCCCTCTGCCAGGTTAAATCCATTCCCCTTGTCTTGTCCCTACCTGCCCTTGTAAAAAGTCTCTCCCTAGATTTCTTGTAGGCCCCCTTTAGGCACTGGAAGCTGCTCTAAGGTCTCTCTGGATCCTTCTCTCGTCCGGGCTGAACAAGCCCAGCTCTCTCAGCCTGTCTCCAGAGGAGTGCTGCTCCAGCCCTCAGAGCATCCTCATAGCCCCCTCTGCACTCACTAACAATCACTAACAAGAGCTCGTGGGCAACATGGGATTGGAATTAAAGCCTTCATCTGCCTGCCGGGAGCAGTCTGGCAGAGGTTAGAGGGCCTGAAGGTGCTTGGCACAGGGTGAGCACCCTGAGCTCACTGGTGACTGATGGTGTGAATTGCTGCACTGAAGGCAGCGGGGATGGCAGCGGCACTGCAGGCAGGGGATCACCCACAGCCTATGAACTGAAATGGTAGGAAGGAGCTCAGAGAAACTGGCACCTCCCTCCCTCTGAGGCTGTTCTGGTATTTAAGGCCTGGTTTTTTTCTGGTCAAGGAGCTAAAAATACCACTGAAGTGCCTCACAGCAGCTTCTATAAACACAGATTTTCCTGCCACTCTGTGCTGCTGAAAGAGCCTCCCCTACAGCCACAGGAAAGCTGTGTCCTTGCCTCACCCCACCCTCAAATACACCTAGTCCTGATCCATGATTTGCTGCCAGGATTGTCCAGGAGATCACAGTGCTCGGAGATGGGAAAATGCAGCTTCTCTGTGCTGGGTGGGTTTACTGATCCTGAGCCCTTCTCTCTGGTTCTGTCCTTGCCAGGGCTCATAAAACACTCCTGCATGCCCCAGCCAGGGGCTCTCAGCACAGCCCATGGTCCAGCCCTGCAGAAACAGGGCTGAAGGCAGCACAGAATCCTGTCCCCCCTCACCCATCTCCATCCCTCTGACCGCTGGTGATCCCATTGGGATGGGGAAGCGAATCTGCCCACTCATGCAGTGCAAACCCACTGTGGTTCCTGTGCACCCTCGCACACACGGGATGTTGCAAGGACAATGGCAGATCGGGAAGAGGAAGCTTTTGATTCTGAGCACGTGTTCTTGAGCCTCCATCACTGACACAAAGCAACAGGGACACTTATTCGCACAACATGTGGCGGAGCTGCTGTGTGGGGAGCTGTGGGTGCCCTAAAAGGGAAGGGAAAGCAGCCAAGTTAACAAGAGAGGAGTCTCCTCAGAGCTACCAACCACGTTGGCATCACCCTAGTACAAGAAGTCACCTCTGTCTGCACGGTCTGGAAATGTCTTCAGGAGGAGCAATACAAACTCCAGACTGGCTGACAACAACTCCTGGTTGTGACCACTGGCCACCTCCAGTTCCTCACTTCCAAGCACTGGGGTATCCACTTTTCCTGTTATGTGTTTGCACGTTTTCCTATCCTTCCTTTTTTTGTTACTATCCTCTCTTCTTGTGCTTCCATTTGCTTGTGCCCCCACAAGGGTAAATATGAGTTACCTACAGGAATGGTTTCCTTCCTCATAACCCTTCTCTCTGCTGCCCACTGGGTTCCCACCATACATCCCTTCACAGCATCTTTATCTGCCCTAAGCAGAACCACTAACGGTGATCTGAAGGGAAGTGGAAGTGCCTTTAATCTCATTTAGTGAAGGGAGAATTGTATTACCCCTGTTAAGCTCTGAGGGAGTTTTGACGTGGCAGAGCAACATGGCAGTCCTGTGGGATGGAGAAAAGCCTTCCCAGGCGCTTCTGTGCTGATCTGTGAGATGATGCTGTGGGAAATCAGGCAGTATTTTTGTTAACTGCTCTTTAAATCAAACAAGGTCATATACTCTTTGGAGGCTGGTAGTAGGTAAAAGAGAAACTTGCATAGTTTTGCCTCTAAGAACACTGCTGTGCCAAAACCCACAGAACCCAAACATCATGGAAATTCACATTAACTTTCAGCATATATTTGATGTGAAGCAACTCTGACCCAGTCCACAGAAGTTACGGCTTCCTTCAGCTTACATAGAAACAACTATTCTGGGTCATGCAAAAGAGCTGCTCGGGTCAGGATCCTGTTCCCAGAGTGCTTATTAATGGATGTTTGCAGGCAGTGCGAGTACTTCTTCCCCTGCTGCCTCTGTGCAGTCCCAATGCATGAACCCATGCTCTGGAGCGGTAGCTGTGTGAGCCCACACTGCACTGGGATAATGGTCTCAGCATAACACTTGGAATAAGGAAAAGCTCTGTTTTGTTTCGCTTTGCTTTGTTTCCAGCGGTTGCACTGCTTGCTGAGCGGGTCATTGCGATGCCAGGGGCTGCCTTAGGCAGTGGAGCTGGCGCTGAGTGTGTGAGGCACCACAGCCATCTGGTGGTCAGAAGCCAGCACGCAGCCTTTGCTCTTAGAACAGCAAGATTAGAAAACGCTTTGTAAGGGTGAAAGTGTTTAAAGGAGTTCTTTGTAGTGGTGTCATCTCAGTTTTTCCCAGTCATAAAGCAGCTTTTGCCAGTGCCAAACGCCTGGCCTCTGCTTACAATAATCCCTTGCAGAGCTGGCAGGTTGCTTGTTTTTCCCCCAAGTTCCTCCTCAAACAAACCTTGCACTATGATCCAAGCTATCACCCGTATAACCTATAACAATTTTCATGTCTTCCTGTTTTCAGGTACATCATCCCTGTAGGACAAATCTCTGCCTGGGAGTCCCATAGGCTGGCAGCGTGGTAGGGAGGGCATGGGCTCGCTTGGAGGGACATGGGTGTTCACCCGCTCATCATCTCTCAAACTGACCCAGCCACCAAGAACACTTCCCACATGTTCTCCCATGACAGAAATAGCGGTGAGCCCATTCCCCTGTGCTCAGGTCTTCCTTGGAGACTGTCCCCTCTCTGCTTTGGCAGCTCCTTTGCTGGCTGTCTGGGGAGGAAGGAAACAAGGTGAGGGTGGAGAAAGGGTGCTTACAGAGAGAGGGGCTC
>JBAFWW010012437.1:35183-75220 GCA_036873685.1 Agapornis canus
GGGTTGGAACTGGGTGAGCTTTAAGGTCCCTTCCAACCCAAACCATTCTGTGATAATTTAACTCCTTCCTGCAAACCTAGGGTTCAGATGACACTTTCAAGCTCCCCAACCTCCTTTTAAGAATCCTTCCCCCAGCTCCCACCCAGCTGGACAAGGAAGGATGGCATGGGGACAACTGAGGACACCCTGTGGATACCAGGGAGCCCTTTCATAGCAACTGTATTTCTTGCATGTCTTTAAGTGACTTACGGGCTGCAGGGTGGGTATTTGGATCTGGTCACAAGGCAGAAAGGAGAGGAGGTAGGTCGCCCTCTTGCTATTTTGAGATGGGCTGTAGTCACTGTGCCAGTGAGCACCTGCCTTGGCTCCAGCACCCTTGGGCCCCACACCATGCCTCATCTCAGCACCATAGTGCCCTGGCCTTCTCATGGAGAGCAAATATGGGTGCATAGTTGCACCCCTCCTCTCCCACACCAGGTCCTCCCATCCCCATCCCCAGCACTGAGAGCACACACAGATCTTCAAGAGAGGCTCAAGACTTTGCTCCTTTAATGTGCAATAAAAAAGGCAACCCTCCTGAGCTCAACAAGAAACCCCACAAGCAGGAGCCCTGCTCTTGGCATCCTCCTCCCTGGCTGCCTTTATCATGAGGCAGCATGTGTGGGTTACTCAGAAAGATTCTCCTCCCTATGAGCAAAGGCGCTCCTGGCTGCTGCAGGGCTGCTTTGCTAGCATGAGATGACTGATGCCTCACTTCACCTCTATGCCCACCAGCTGAACAAGCAATCCCAGCAACAACATGGTGTAACAGTGTTGATAGAAGGGCCTCCTGCTTTAGGGAGCAGCACACACAGCTACCCTAAGGGAGTCTATAGCACTGGCCAGATCAGAGGCTCAGTGAGACTCCCCACACCATAGCATGATGTGGTGGAAGGCATCAGTGACTGTGAGAGAGGGAGGTGGGATCTCACTGGGGAAAGAGGGGAGAAAGTATAATAATGGAAGAATTAAATAAACTGCAAAGAGTTTGCTGAAGGCACATCCTACCCCATAGCAGACAGCCCCTTCAGACAGCTGACAGCCTGGGGTACCACTTGCAGCTCAAGCCCTGTGTGCAGCAAGGGCTTTGGTAACTGGCTCTC
The DNA here is from genome assembly GCA_036873685.1 of Agapornis canus. Lineage (NCBI taxonomy): Eukaryota > Metazoa > Chordata > Aves > Psittaciformes > Psittacidae > Agapornis > Agapornis canus. Next base: position 36,326 of record JBAFWW010012437.1, read on the forward strand.
ACGCAACAGAAACATTCAGGCTGTGGGCAGGATTATGGATAAAATAATGGAGAGGAGGACAAGAGGAAGAGAAGGAGTCATGAGTGGGAAGGTGTTGCATACCACAAGCACTTGCGCAAGAGAGACTAGAGTGACAGGGCCCCTCTAACATTAGTGTTCCTCCTCTGCCACCTGTGATGCTTTGCATCCCCATGCTTTCCTGTTCTAACACTGTCAGGCAGGAGGGTGGAGGGATGGGGTGAGGACAGAGGCAGGCAGGAATGATTTCAACCTCTCCTGCTTCTTGGGCAAGAGCTCTATCTACCCCACTAGAGAGGAGGATGGACAGCTTCTTCAGCTTTGCCCACACTGTATCAAAAGAAAAGCCCACTGAACTCCCACACTCTCTAGCAGCTTTGAAAACCCCCTTCACAAGTATACTGTATGACATCCCTAAACACAATAAAGATTATCTGAAATCTTAAAGCAGCTTAAAAATAAAGACAACTCAAAGGGAAAACAGGAAGAGAGTGGAGGAAGGGGACAGAGTCCTTCCCCTGCTGGCCCCTGGTCAGAGGCAAGCGAAACAGCACACACAGCCTCTTGCTCCACAGCACACCAGTCCGTAGCATTCACAAGGCAAACATAGCGTCATCTTCCTTTGCTTGCTTCCGATGATGGCTGGCAGCAGGAGGCGAGACGGATGTCCCTGCTGAGGAGCTGGACAAGGTGGGCAGCCGGTCCGCAACCTTTGCTCGCTCTTCCAGGAACTTGTCAAACTCTGGGCAAGAGAAGAGCAGAGCATTAGAAAGGAGGGAGGTTTGTGGGAGAACCAAGGTGCTGCCAGGAAAGCTGGAGAAAGGGGTTGGCTTGTAAGTCTTACCTTCGCTGGTGACACCTTTTGCATCCTCTGACTCTCCCTAGGGAAGGAGGAGAAGGGCATGGTTAGAAGCAAGGTAGACAAAGGCATCTCCATGTCTTCGTGGAGAGAGACAGGACAGTGATCCCCCTACTTCTGCAGTACAGACATGTTAAAGTGGCCTTGAGCCTCATTCACTAGCTATGCCTCCCAGAAGGCTAACTATACTGGTGTGGTAGCCCAAACCCTATGTCCCTGGCCTTTCCTCCCCTGCTCCCTCTGAGCCGATTCAGCAGTGGCAGTGCTGTTGTACAGTGTCTAAAATCCAGCCCTGCAGACAACTCTGGCAAGACTGCTGGCTCCAGGGCAGCAGCCCCTCACTTACCACATCAGTGGAGAGCCACTTTTCTATGTCTTCCATGAAATTGGCTTGGGGAACCGGCACCTAGGACAGGAGGAAAAAGAGCTATGAGGCCAAGAAAAGAGGGGATGTTCCAGGAAACCCACCCTGCCAACCCAAAAGCTAACCTTGTTTCACTGTTCAGTCTGCTGAGGCCCTTCCCATTCCAGCCAGTGCCACTGCAAAGCTCTCCCAGCTACCAGTGCCACCGCTCACCTGCTTCCCCTGCCTCATCCACACCCAAACAATTACAGCTTTCAGAATTCATGCCAGTAAAAGCATCTGGGGTTTGGTGGTTGGCTCTGGGGTACTAGGAATGGACCAGGCTTCCCATTTTGGTGAGGACTCACTAGGTGGAAGTCAGCTGCTTGTGTTAGGCAGCCAGAGAACAAGAGGTGTGCTTTTCCCCACACCTCTTCTCTTCTACAAACCAGTGACAGGCTGGTATCAAAGTCTATGAAGCTGAAGATATTGGACATGCCATCTCTGGCACACAATAAGGGGGAAAGACATGTGGCAAGAAGTGATTCCCATAGAGCACAGCAAAAAGACACCTTCCTATTAGACACCTTGGAAGAAATCGAGTCTGATTCCAAACCCCAGATCCTTTTTCCAGCCACGAGCTCCTGAACAAAGCTGAGCAATGAGCAGCCCTTGATAGAGGCTCCACAAGCAGAAGCGTGAGAGAGTTTGTGGGTAGTTATTTATTAGGGTCCCAGTATGTATAGCTCCCTTGATCTCAGGAGAACAGCAAGACCAAGAAAAAGAGCAATGCCTTCTTACCAAGGACAAGCACTTTTCCCCAAACCAGGGAGCAGGTAATTACCACAGCTGGCAGATGGATGAATGGGGATAGAAGAGGTTGTGGGAGATTAGGGAAGTTTAGAAGCAAACTGTCTTTTTCTCCCCAGAAAGGAAGTCTTTGGGGTAGAAGTACATTCAAGCCAACTGGACAGCATGTGTGGAAACTTCCTAAAGCAGACATCAGTTTGGGCAGTGCCCATTTCAGGAAGACAGGCTAATGAGTTTCAGAACTGGAAGCGTGTCACACAAATGCAGGAATTCCTGCTGCTGAAAGACCGAATTCAACAGCCTGAAGGCTCTAACAATTTAGAGGAGTTCTTGAACAGGGTAAAAGCCAGAATGGTTTCCTCCAAAAGGGGCAGCTTATGCTGAGCAGGAGAGGATGAAAGGGGAATGAATGGCAGCATGCCACCAGCTTCCTCATGATGCCACCAGCTACTGCCTCTGACCCAAACACCCACTTCAAAACAGGCCATCCTCTAACTCAGAGTGGCACACACTCTCTTGGCCTCAGAGCTCCTATACTTTTTTCTTACAGTCATGTTTCCTTGAGGAAGGACTGAAACTCTGCCTGCTTCCTTCCCAACCCTGGTCTCCACTACTGGCCCAGACCAGGGTTGCTCCATTTCAGTATGCAGCCTCTGCTGATGTTTGCTGTGCATCCTCATGTGCTGTGCCAGTGCCACTTCTAGTTGAGCAGCCCCAGCTTCCTTCCTCTTTCCTCTCTGCTGGCACTCCATGATCTCACCATTCCTTGCCGCATCATCCACTTAGTCAGCTGGGCTCCATCACTAGAGGCACCAGACTCCCCCTGCTTGAGAGACATTCTGCACTGAAAGCTGCTATTGCAGAAGGTGAGGGAAAGCAAAGGCAGTGGGTCTAGGGTAGGGGAAAGAACACACTAGTGCTGGTGGCCTACTTCTCTGTTTGCAGAGAGAAGGCAACTGGGCTTGGAAACCTGCTGAAGTGAGGTAAAACATACATTTCCAGGTGGAAATTTCCCTGCAGATATAAGGAGGCCATCCTGTTACTGGCTAAGTCAACCCCAGACTTTCCATAGTTCTCTGCCTCTGGGGTTTAAAGAATGAGGCATATAGCCCAGGTAGGAAATGCAGGTTGGTATAGACTGGGAGTCAGTTCTAGTATCAGTCAGTATGACATCAGTCAAGTTAAACACTCGAAGTTTTCCAAACAGACAGCACATTTCCTGCATTGGTGAGCAAGGAGAATACTTTTATTTCCAGTAGTGCACTAAAAGCTCTGTGGCCACTTACCGTTCCTGTGTTCTGCTGCCGGGCATCCAGGGCACCAGTGAGTCCTTTGGAAGCTTGGGGATCTTCGTACTTCACTCTGAAAACATGAAGTTAGATAACACACAGGCTGATAAGATGGCTGACAGTGAAGAGCAGGAACTCCTAAATATACATTCTGTGCTTCTGACTGCACAACCTTTCATCTTTCACCATTCTGCTCCCAAGAGCTTCTGGAAAGGTGTGCAAAACCCCTATCAGAATTGTAGTCTGTCACAAAACAGACTAAGCTACTCACTATAATATCACAGTGGGATACCACAGGACAGCCCTGGCACAGGACAAGGCAATATATGAAAACAACCATCCAGCAGACTAAACCACAGACTTACAGATAGAGGTGCATCAGTCATGACACTCATCTTCTCTGGGGTTGGCTACAGAAGAGAGATAACTAACACAGACTGATCAGAACATTACAGCTACTTTAGAAAGGATTAGAGCAACAAGCCCCTACATACTCGCCTACCTTCACAGACACAAACACAGCTCAAAAGCATTTCTTTAACTGACACTACCCAAGAACTCACTGATATATGCTACCTACATAAGAGGTGAGACTGGATGATCAGAAGAGCCTAGTGTTGCTCCAGCCTCCAAATGCACCGTTACAGCAACCCTTTTCCACACACAGGCATAATCTCCCACATCTCATTTCTCTGTCCCCTCTAGGCTCTATCACACATGCTAACGTCACACATCACCATTTGATCCAAGCAGAGTGGAGAAAACAGTCTGTCCATGCTGGGAGAATGAAGCCTCTCCCAGAAAGTCTCCGCAAGTCTCCTCTGCAGCTGCTCCCAGGACCCTTTCTGCAGATGCAGCAGACCATCAAGTGGAGCTGTTCCTGTTGGGAGCCAGGGGCTTGGGCCACCGGCGCTCAAACTTCTCAAAGAAGTGCTCATCAGTGAAGGGGCCACTGTGGACAATGGCATCAAGGATGAAGTACAGCGCTGCTATCATGCCACTGATGAGGAAGAATGGCAGGAAAGGCTTGAGGTGCTTCAAGCACTGCTTTGCCGAGACACACATGAAGCATAGGGTGGGTCAGGAACAAACCCCAGAGGCCCTGCCTGTGTCTTCTGCCAGCACGTCCTGTTTGGGAACAGCAGGGCAATGGGTCTGCTCAGATGCACTGAGAGCAGAGGCTGGGGACTGAAATGTGAAGCCTGAGCCAGTCAGAGTAGAGGCTACCTGGCAGGAGTGCAAGTGCAAGCAGATGGAGGGCAGTGAGGAATAAATAGAAGATGTCTCGTTACTTGTGCAGAGATCATAAGCCTCAGTCTGTTAAGGATTGCGCCACATCAGAGAGGATATGATTCCAGCCATGTCCACATCTCCCCCAGGCTCTAGAACTGAGCACATACTAGTGGCTCAGATTTCAGGCCCAGACTGGGTGCTGTTGTGACCACTGAATTTGTCCTAGACTTCCTCTGTCCTCAGGCAGCACACCCCACAGTAAAAGTGGTGGGGAAACCCAGGGGCAAAACACATGAAGATGTGTGTCAGAAAGGAGCTTCCCTATCACTTTTACCAGAAACAGTCTGAGGAAGGGGAATGAAAGGAGACATCCTTAAGAGACCTTAACTTGCTACTGTCCAGCTGCAGAACAAGGCACTCCTGTGGATAGAGATCAGGAGCACAGGTCTTTGGGAGCTGGAGGTAGCAGTGTGCCTGTGGGCTTTACTGCTTGGAAACTGAAAGAGAGCAGTGGATGACTGACAGGCAAAACAGCACAAGATCAGCCTCAGTCTCTCAAGCCAGAGAGACCAGACAGCCCAACTCTTGTTGGTTCCTCCCACAACAAGGATTCAGGAATCCACTCTTTGCAGCAGAGACCTCTTCAGTTCAACAGTACTGTGGAGACCCAGATCTGAGTGCTTTACACCAGGTCTAAAACACATTATGGAGGAACTTACCAATGGGGAAGCTGAGGCACAGAGCAGTGCCCTGCCTTGCAAGCCACATCTGGCTGCATACTTCCTGCACTCCAGTTCAATATTCTGTCCGTTAGACTGCACTGATATTCAGCAATTCCCAAATTCAACATCAACCCAGTCAGAGCACATGAGTTCAGAGACAGGCAAGAAAACTCAGCCAGTCCCACTCTACACCGTCAGCACCAGACACTGAGTCTCCCTACCATATGTCTCCACACACAGAAAACCTTTTTGCTCTCTGTGTGCCTAGGTGAAGGGGAGATGATGGCAGCATGCAGAAGGACTGGCAACACAGAGGTCATCCTGCAAACACTGTGCATCAGAAGAATGCGCTTCTATAGCATCCTGCTGTCTCCCAGGAGCTGGGTCAGAGCCCCAGTTGCCTGAGTGCCCTTTGCCAGAAGGCAGGACAGGACCAAGCGGGCTGCTACACTCACTCTCTGCGCTGCTCAGCCAGCGAGCTGCCACGGGTCAGGGCAAACATGTCAAACTCTTCTTCCAGCTTGCCAGAGGTGTCGAGGGAGTGCAGCCCTGCGCTTACGCTGCTCGAGCCCAGGTCTGTGGGAGAGAGAGCAGGGTGAGCAAGCAGCACAGAGCACTAAACAGGGGCCTGTGGGCTTGGAGGGTACTGGGTGGAAAGTAAGTGTCAGAACTGGCTACATTGCTCTAGGCCCACTCTTCTGTATGCATATGTACAGAAGCAGTTTCTTTGCCTGCTCAGCAGATATTTTTAGCTTAATCTCAGGCAGCAGCAGCAATTTTCTGCACTGACGCTGAAGGCCAGATATTCCTGACCATTTAAGAGGGAATTGCTCCATAACCTGTGGAAGACGATAACCTGTGCTTCTGGGCAAGCATCACTGAGACAGGTGAGTGGATTTTCATGACTCAGGCATCATTTGCAAAACCCTAACTTCAAAAATATCTCAACTGGCTTTGTCAAAAGTCTTGCCAATTTTCTGGAGCTGCATCCAAAGCTTTACTGAATGTGTTCACAGCTAGCAAGAGCTTCAGGCAGTGCTGTGTAGGCTGTTGGTATGTCTTGAAGAACCCCCAGGATTTCTCAGGCTTTCTAAGCAAACAATCTGTCACGTTCTGGGTCCTGAGCCCAAGATGCTCACAGCTGCCTTTCCCACACAACTTGGCTGCTTTTCTTCTCCCATACTTCAGTGGTCAGCCTGACACCACACAGCAAGAGAGGCAACTGCACTGCTGCTTGGCACTGCAGAGGGAGCAACTTTCTTCCCTGCTTTCTTGGAAGGCCCAATACTTAGCCACGGCCTAACACTGTGTCATGACCTGCACAGCATCAGGTAGATGCTGAGACATATGCTGTGTGCCTTGGGGCATCTGCAAGTTTCTTCATGAGTTTATTAATTGATAATATACCCTATTTCTCTAGGTTATTTTGTGAACGTGGCTAAATAATCTGGGGAGGTGATTCAAGGGCATGAAAAGATCCCGACAGCAGCACAGGAAGACTAGGGAGAAAACCGCATGGTAACTTACTCATTCCAGCCAGCTGAGAAGAGAGGTTGTTGGTAACTTCAGGCTGCCTCACTGCAGAAGGAGTACTGGGTCCCAGGTCAATCAAGCTGTTCTCCGCCTCATTTGGTGCCTTTGGAGGGAAAAGAAAGCAAGATGACAGAGAGTTTCTGAGGTTTGGACACCCTGACTCTTCAGACCTAGCTCATTGACACTGCAGAAGGAAGCCATTCTCTACCCAGCAGAAGATACCAGTTGTGAATCCTCTCCTTGTGAAAAGGGGAACAGTGATCAGAGAGAATGGGCTAGGAATAGTGTCCCAGGGCAGAGTATGCCATGGTAGCCAGCCTTCCAGCTCTGATGGATTTCAGAAAGTGGGGTAGATGCTTGCTGATTCGAATGACACAACAATGCTCAGAGGACAAAGGGAGGTTCACATGGGAATTGGTCTTCTCAATGTTTAACACCAGAAAATCATAACAGCTACTGATCTGCTCTTGCTCTTTGGGTGAGAGGAAGGCTCCCAGTGTTAGGGAGGGAGAGGCTTGAAGTGGGAACGAGAGCATCCTGCACACCAGCATGGCCTGGTACAGCTGGGCTTCAAGAGAACAAGGGCAGACTGAACTTTCCTCCAATGCAGCAGGACACTGCCTGACCTGCAAGATGCAAACTGAGCTGCACAGAGGGGCAGTTGCTCCAAGTTACCTTTACTGGCTGTCCTGTCCGGAGGCGCTCGAACCTGCAAGAAAGATGACAGGATGTGTTTCAGTAGCATCTGCTTATTCACCCCCAACCAAAGAGATTTCTCATAAAGGCTTGGCACAGCCTGCCCTTTACTACATACTAGGAAAGTGGGACCATGGCTTAGGACCAAATTGTCCCCCAAGACCAAAGACATCATAACAAGGCCCTCAGAGTTGGTCTCTCCTGAGAGATGGTGTGAGGAAACTTCTGTGATCCTCCAGAGCTACTTTTAACCAAAATGGCTGAAACCCAGCTCTCCATCCAGACACAGGGACTAACTTCTCCAGACTCCATCCTAGCTTAACAGATGGGTTTGATGAAATGGAAATAAAAAGAAAGGAGTGCTGATCTTCATCTGGAAAAGTCCTGTCTGTCCCTGTTTGCCTCAGAGCTAGAAACCTAGCTCTTTCCATGCAGCTCTTTCCTTCTTCTGGGTTATGCTACAAGGACATCTTTATATTCCACCAGTAACTTACACAGCAGTTTTGAAGGGATAGGAATAAATCAGCAAAAACTGGCTTTGTTCTCAAAGATGGATGATACAGGCTGATACATCTTGAGTATTACACTCATGGGCAGATGAAAAGGGTGGGATAGGAGGCCATCAGAGGGGAATAAACTCCTGTGGAAGACCAAAGCAGAGAAAGGAAGAGAGGTACCTTTCATGGCGTAGAAACATGTTGTTGAGGTTGTCATTGATGAGGAGCAGCTCCTCAGTGAGTTGTTCATGGATGACACGGGGAATCAGCTCCAGAACACGCAGCTGCATGGCTCTGCATGTCCGATTCAGCTCCTGCTCACAGCAAGGGGAAGTTACCACAAAGGTCAAGCTAAGGCTGAACACTCACAGGTTTGGAACTCTGACTGGGACAGAGCCCAAAAGCTACTGGAGTCTATCAGTAAGTGTTATTGGGCAACAGGTACTGGTGTGAGATGTAAACTGAGTATAAGCTTTACAAACCATAACTATATGCTTATGTAACACCTCGCTCAGAAAGAAAGGCCCTTAGGAACTACAAATCCCCATGTGAGATGATTCTAGACTCAACAGTGCTACTTCCCTTGGCTGTTAAAACTCCACCTTCCCCATTTCTCCCTTATCCCATCATTCCCTGATGAGCCCCACGCTAAACTCTCCAGTTGTTCCCCACGCCTACCATGTGTCATGCCTCAGTCCATCCAGTCATTGCTAAATCAAGCTGCATGTGCCAGCCCTCCACCCTGCCAGTGTTCCTTACTTGCAACAGCTCCAGATCAGAAGGCTCAGCCTGGGTGGGTACCAGCTCTGTCAACATCTCTGACATGACCTTCATGTTCCCATTCACCACTTCCAGCTCACTGCGCAGCTTCCCAACCTGCAAAAGGGAGGGCAAATGAAAGCTCTGCCTGAGAAGACAAGGAAGATAGCTAAGGAAGCTCTGAATGGCAGAGCACTGCTCGTGTATATGTGGTCACAGAGCCGGGCAGCCACTGGGGAGCTCTTTTGTTACCATTAAGTTTAGCTCTCAGGAGCTGCTTGCAGAAGGAAGCTCTGTTACTTACCATCAAGTTCATTTGCATATCAAGCTCCATCTGAGATCTTTGGGCACTAGCCTAACCTTGATTTTTAATAACCATCACAGGCTGCTGTTAAGATTCAAATTTCTCCCCAGCTAGCACCTCCTGTGTGGCAGGCACTCAAATAATTTCATTTCCAAAGCAGCATAAAAGGCAGAAGGCAGAAATGAATTCCCATTCAAAAGGCAAGCCTTGGCCAAGTGTGCAGTTGAAGCTTTATCCCTCTGGTTTCACAAGCCACTAATGAGTGTCTTGAGAATGGTTTCTACCTTCTGTTCTGCAACATACCAACAGCTGGAGGTTTGAAGTCATATGAAGTCAGAGTGAGGAAGAAGAGGGTGGGAAACAAGTGAGAAAGCCCTGGCCTTTGGAAACCACATAGCCAGATAGGTTCATTCATATTAAGTCAGCAATGAGGCAAGACAAGGATGATAAGGAGGCATCTACTGAACAAGCTTGTGCTATACAGCACTACAAAGACCTCACCCAAACCCTCTGTGTCTCAGTTCCTCACTTCCCTGTAGCCAGATCTTCCCTCTACCTGCCAGCAACCTTGTCTTAGGAAAATATAACCACTCAGTGTTTGTGGCAATCCAGCTCATCAGTGTGGCCACAACAGAGCTCTGGGGAGCGCCGGAGGGACTATGCTTTAGAGGAATGGCTCCTTGAGGACAGAGGCTGAGGAAGTACCAAGACAGCAGTCCCAGAACAGTTCATGAAACAGCCCCCAAATGCAGGGAGGGTCAACACCACCATGAGGATTGTGTCCAACTCACCTGCTCTGGCGTGGGTGTGATGGGTGCATCACTGGATGTGCTTCTCCCGGTGGGCAGAGTGACGGGATGGAGGATGGACTCTATCTGCTGAGGGGAGTTGACCACAGGGGAATTCTGTCCAGACTGGGAGTCAGAGCTATACACAGTCTACACACAGAGGTAGGAAAAGTCACAGGGAGATTTTAGACACTCGCAGCTGATAGGACAGTGGAATTAGCAGAGAAATGTTGATGGCAACTCCCCATCTGCTTTCAAACGGTCTTTCAGCAAAGAGGCTGTCCTGAAGCTTCCCACTTCCCAGAAGCCCTCTAAATGCAAGTTATAGAACCTGAAGTCCCCCTCATAGCTCCAGAATACCAGCTGCCCTACACCCTTCTCTTCAGCAATGCTCCCATACCCTCTGTGGCGTGTGGATGGGTGACAGCATGTCCAGATCAGTCATGGGAAACTCCAGGCCTTTCCGTCTGAGGTCTTCATAAACAGCAACAACACCAGTCAAGTCCGGTGAGCTGCGAAAAGCATCTGCCCAGGACTAGGGAGAAGGAGACAGTACAGCCCAGTATTATTTATAGGAGTCTTCTGCACAGACACCTAAAGACAATCACTGTCTGAACCGGCACAGATAGTCATGCTTCTTGTCTCACCTGGATGAGGGTCAGCACCTTGTCGTGCACTATGGCAGGTGGATTGTTCTTCGGCAGGATTGTTCTTACCAGGACACCTTCTACAAAGTCCTGGCTGGACACAAGGACATGGAAGCGATGGCCGCAGTTTTTGACGCATGTCTCCAGGACCTTCAAAAGCAATGAAGCATTAACTATAGACTTCTCTATATGTATGCATGTTTGCCTTGGGTTAGGCACCTGTGTCTTTTCCAGCAGCATATCAGAGAGCTGAGAAAGAGCCCTGACCACTCACCGTCAATGCCAGCATAACCTCATGGAAGTTCTTATTCCCTACAATTCTCTTCTTAATGGCTCGGAAGGCATCTTTGGGCCTGAAAGAGAAATCAAATAAAGATCATCAAAAAGCTGAGAACCACCTGCAGAGAGGCAAAGCAAAACAGCCACTGGCTCTGAATGAGCCATACTCTGTTGACCTTCCCTACCATGTTTTCACGAGAGCCTGAGGCAATGGCTGGCAAAGCAGCTTCTGCCCATGGTTCTGCAAGAGGGGGGTCCTGCTAACAAGTGCTCTTACTGAAACTGGAGACCTCTGTGCTGATGTTTGCAACAACTCAGGGTGTGGAGGAGGCTGGGAGTGTATTGCCCTGCGGGATAGCACAGTTGCTATGGATGGGCACTAGCAGGCCAATGGGACAGCCATGATGCCAAGACAGTACAACTGTGTTATCAGGTACTCAAAACCAAAACACCAAGTGGCCACAGCTTGGGACTGAGAACTGTGAACAGAGTCGGGTGTATTTGCACTGTGAGGATAGCATGGAAAAGAACTGAGCAGAGATGTTTGGCTTTGTTTTCATACAACTGTGAAGCTGAAAACCGGGCTTGCTAACTAGCAAGGAAATTTGCTAGTTTTCTCCTGGGTAAGGGTGAACCCTGTATTTTTTATTCCATGTAGCACCTTCCTTTTTCAGTGCTGCTCTTTACATTTCCACTGTGACAAGGAGCAGGCCCCCTTGAATCCCCTGGCAAGTCCAAAGCTAATGAGTCCGGCAGATTTCTGAATATCTTTCCATAGGGAAAGGGGGACAAGGCCTCCCCCACCCACTTTGCATATGTCTGAGTGACTGTATATGGAAGTACCAGAGAACTGAACCCCAGCAGGACTTGCACACTCAGAAGACTGAATAGCAGCCTGAGGTTTGCCTCTCTCCTCAGTCACCAGCCTGCAGATTTTTACACAGGAAAGAAAGAGAGGGCTACGAAGGAGGAATAAACTGAAATGGAAGAATTGCACATACACCTTTGGAAGATGTGAGGCAGCCTGGCTTGAACTGAGGTTTTCCTGGGGACCCTGAAGGACTGTCTGAATGGCTCCCAGCTCTCACAAAGATGATGAGGAAGAGACAGCTTTTCTGTCTCTCTGGTTCTCCCAGCAGAAGGGACTGCTGGGAAAGCTGGCTTATTACCTCCACCAGTGCATGCTGCCACTGCAGTCTAGGGATGCAGTGTTACAGGGTGTGCTGGGACCTGCTGCTGGATGTGCACCAGCTCCCTTACCCTTCTTCAGTCTCATTAATGATGTCGCAGATCTCCATGTTGAGAGCCCAGTCCTCGCTCCGCAGGGACCCATCGGTAGCTCTCTCTGGAAAACAGAAGCCAAGGCAGAGCAAGGCTGAGAGCAGCCCTGGCACTCACAGCCTGCTCTTCACCTGTCGGAATACCCCAGAGCACAGCCTCCCTCTCCCTGGCTTCCAGCACAAGAGGCAAGGAGGTGACTGCAGCTGCGAAGCCCGGGTCCCTAAGTGCTCCCCACTAGGTGTCACCGCCGCAGAGCACATCCCGGCCCGCGCTGGCAAGGGTGGCTGCTCAGCTTAGCCCGTGCCACTCAGGCTATCAACACACAGACACACACTGTGTGATCCCTGGTGTCCCACACGGGAAGGGAAGGGGCTCGGCATGGCTGCAGCTCCACAGCTGGAGAAAAGAGGGCTCATTTGCTTTGTTGCTGCAGGGCCACAAACTGTGACTTTAGTCGGCTTACACTGACACAGGTCTAATGCCAATAGCACCACTCTTGCTTTGCGCCAAATCAGGGAGACACAAGAAATCAACCCCCTTATTTGTACATGGGCGCTACAAAATCAAACAAGCAAACATAAACAGCCAAAGCAGGGCTCTCCCTTGTTTCACATTTACACCTCTCCCCTGAACTTCTGGCCTCTGGGGATCATGGACACAAACGGACTGCAGGCTGATGGTGGAGCAATACTGTTTCAGCTTTGATTGTGTCCCCTTTAATTAGGAATTCCTCAGTCAGCCCTGATGTTATTCAAGGCAGAGATTTGGGAAATGAGCAGCTATTACTGTGAGCACCAGCGTCTCCACCCTATAATCAGCCATGCCTTGGCCCCAGCCGCACTGACTGATGCCTTCCGGGGCACCACCAGAGGCTGGGGGAAAGAGAACCACCAGTGGGGGAGGCAGGGCCCAGGCACTGGAAAACACAGACATGCAGCAGATGGCAAACAGAGGACAAGAACCATCCTTCACAGCTCTTCCATCCTTTAAAACGCCTGACCTAGCACTGGGGCAAGAGAATTAGAACTAGCCAGACCGGTTTAGCACCTACCAGGTGCTCTTCCAAAGAGCTCAGACTCAACAAGGTACTTAGAGAAGTGCCTGCATTTCCATAACTGCTCTCCCTGCAAAGCCTGGAGCTGGCCCTGGCTGCTGTGGGTCTTCTATACAACTTCTGAGAGGCCCTTCCTCTGCAGAGCTGCCTTTTTCTGCTTTTGACCAGGATTTCATTTGCAGGGATGAAATGAAATGCCCATTCACACCGTAATGGGATAGGACCAAAACACAGGGAGAAGAAGATTTTTTTAACTCCTGCCTGGGTAAGCATATCCATCATGTTTGGGGATGTCCTATTTTTTAAGGGTCAGGCAGAGAGCTATTCACAGCACTGTGTAATGTAGCCTCTTACACACGTGTCCCTCCAACCGATTACACATCACAGCGTAAAGTTACCTATCTGTCCCTTATCACAACCCAACAGCCGCCTTTTCTGTTGGCTGCAGAATGTATTGACTACACTGTGATTACACTGATTACACTGTGGCCACAGCCAGATGCAAGAGGGCAAACAAGGGAAGGAGAGTGGCAGAACGTTCTTAAGGCTCTTTCACCTTTCTTAAGGTCTGGCTATTACTGTGATATCCTGAAGGCCCCTTAATTCACCTGACCTTTTCTCACTTTGAGTATTAATTTTATATAGGAATCTTGGCCTCTTGCAGAGCTGAGCTTCCTCAGTGAGGCATAGGAGGTAACCATCACACTGGGTGATGCGGTGGAGAATATATCCAGGGCAGTGGGCTATAGGGGAGCATATTTGAAAGAGGCCTATAAGGATGCCAGAGAGGGACTTTCTATCAGGGATTGTAGCAATAGGACAAGGGGTAAAGGGTTTAAACTTAAACAGGGGAAGTTCAGGTTAGATATAGGGAAGAAGTTCTTTACTGTAAGGGTGGTGAGGCACTAGCACAGGTTGCCTAGGGAAGTGGTGAATGCTTCATCCCTGGCAGTGTCCAAGGCCAGGTGGGACAGGGTCTTGGGCAGCATGGTCTAATGTGAGGTGTCCTGCCCATGGCAGGGGTTTGGAACTGGATGATCTTGATTAGGGTCCTCTCCAATCCAAGCCATTCTATGATTTTGTTATTCTTTGGCTTGGGTTTGGTCCTGTGCTACTGTGATGGCAACAGTCAGACCAGAGGCAGGTTTGGGTTTTTTCTTTCAACTGTTCCCAAACTCCAGGTTTCTTCAACAAGACCTTTTGAGCTCATCCTTCCAACAGGTGCACTGTTTCCAAATTCTCTTTGAATGGTATCTTATTTCTGGAAGCTGAAGATTCAAAATGTGCCACCTATTTCCCACAGAGTAGTTTCCATTGAGTCATATCATATTCATGGGAACAGAAAAACAAACCAGAGCTCTGTTAGTTTATAATATTGTGTAAATGTTACGTAACTTGGCTTCCGAAAGTTTTCTTTGCCTTCTTCTGGAGCACTGGAAATTGGCCACAGCTAGAGGCAAGGCTGTGTTAGCACTCCAACTGGTGTTAGCAATTCCTCTGGAGCCTAGTCAGAGTCTTGCTCACATGACCAACAGTAAATCATCAAGCTTAGGGTCAGGCATAAGTTTTTCATCAGATGACAGAGGCAGGGACCTGTCACCTCTTCTTTGTCTTCAGCTGCAGCACAGAGCACAGCTTGCTGCTGAGGATCACCTGGGAATTAGCACCTCACAAATTCCCTTGCTGTTTGCAGGACCCCTAGGCATCTCAGTGCCTGTAATCTTTCCTGCTCTCCTCCTGTTTTATGTTGTAATTTGTGGCTTTTGGTCTTTTCTGCAGCTTGTTTTAAGCTTGTTGCAAGTTTGGGGGAAATGTTTTGCAGCTTCTTCTGTTTATGAGTGGATAAACAGGAGCAGAAATGCTGTGTATATCCTACATTTCTAGCATTTTTGTGATTACAGGAGACTTGATCTCATTTTGGTTCTCTGTTCCTAAATAGAGATGTACTTTGCAGCAGGAAATGAATCAGTGTGACACAGAAACATTGATCTTTGCTGTGCTGGGGGATTAGTGCCTGATGCTTGTTTAAAAACAAGTGCACACTCTGCTCATTGGATTAGGGATGAGCACAAGTGCTCAGACACGAGGGTTTTTCTAAACCAGTGGGAAAGAGCTTTAGCATCTTATTTCTGTCCCCTGATTTTCAAACCACTTCTTGGTGTTGAATAGTTGTGTTGTTGCCCAAAGACCTCTGCCTACAGTACCATGCAAAGGATTTTGGAGCAGAGGTGGTATTTGGACCAAGGAGAGCTGAGACTTCCTATGGAGTGTCTGCCCAGAGCAGGGCTAGCACTAGCCATAGTTACTAAATGCCTCATTTCCACTGCTATGAATTCCATGCACACAAAACACTGGGAGCTGAAACACAGGTTGCAAATCAGATTTTCCTCTAAAAATCATCAGCAATCCAAGCTGGTGTTTTCTTTTTGATGCATTTTGTTTCTCAAACTCTTGGGGAGGTGGCTACCTCGACTTAGGCTCAGTGGCCTTTGTAGTGAGAGCAGCTGCCCTGACCTCAGAAGCACATCCCAAAGGCTGTATCTGCATAGACCTGTGTGCTGAGCAGGAGTAATGCTGAGAAGGCTGTTAAGAGTTTAGCTGTATCCAACACAATTAGTAGTAAACCAAGCACTTCCGAGTGCTGATCACAACATAATGCATCTCTTTCCTCAGCTGCTGTCTTCCACTCCTTTCCTCCCCCTCAGCCTGAATTAAGTGAAGCCATCCAGCGGTTCACATGAGGAGCAGGGCTGTGTAGTTTCCATGCCAGACATATGGTCTCTCAATAGATTTACCTGGAAGTGGCTTGTTTCATATGAAAAGCTACTATTAATAGTATGATCGGTATTAAGTAAAATATATACACAGTAATATACACAGTAAAGAACCCAAAACCTGGGACCTTTGCCACTGGAGGAGGAGGATGGTCCACCCAGACATACTATAGTAGAAGGGCAAGAAGGACATGTTTCCTCTGATATCTTTGAATTTGAGGGGTGGTAGCTTTGTGGATTAGGGATAGGTCTAAATCTCTGACAAGTATTTGCAAGTACCGGAATGGAATTTCTGGTTGCTGGGACTGCATCTTAGAGCTGGCACTTCCATTCTATTCTCTGCATTTACATTGGGGTAAAATTGACCTTTTGCTGTGCTCATCTGTATTGCAAGCATGCTGCTCTTTGAGGTAATCAAAATGGAGACACTTTGTGGCATTTGCTTTCCTACACAATTGTCATTTAAGTGAGAAATCAAGGAGCTGATTTAGGAAAAGACAGTAAAGAATAATAATGATATTTATATAAATGTGAAGTATCTTGCAAGGAAAAAAAAAATAAAAAGGAATTAATATAATTTTCTCAAAAATCCAGAATAATTTGTGTTGTGAAAGGGTTATTAGGGTTGAGAAAATAAACATTTCCTGTTGTGGTTTCTGCAAAATATCTCCAGTGGCAGTTTTAGAGTCATCTATAATTTGTGTTCTCTAGGGAAATATTTCTGTGATTACATATAGGTCTGGAAGTTACAGTAAGAATGTCTCTGCTGGATCAATGTGCCCTGGAAATCTTTATCTTCATTAGTTATAGCCTCCATCATCTCAGGGCTCTGAAGGATATGTTTGAAGTATCAAGCATAGTCATTATAATGCAATAGGAAATAGTCTAATAAATTATCTGTCCTGTTATTTTTTTCTAGGGCAAATATTGGATGTAGGAAAGATTTATTAGATAGATATATTTGTGAATTTATCTAATAAATTAATTTTTTTGAAACTTGGTCTATTCTTCACACCAAGACCCCACAAGGATTTAATTAAAGGCCTATTAGTCAAACTAATTCCTGACATGACTTAGGTTTATATTACACAAACATATTTGACTTTCCAAACATGCTTGCAAGATTTGGCATTTTGCTGAAAGATACTTATTGATAAACATAATGGGGAGAAATTACTGAAAATAAATGCTGGCTTCCACTGGACATATAAATTACTTCTATTGCTGGTGCCTGAGAAAAACCTAACATATTGTAGAATAATCTACTGGTATCAAATCACTTCTACTAAGACAGAGGCAGAATATTGGAAATGGCCAATTTATTTAAAGAGCAGAAAGATAAGGCCCACACACACTTCTAAACCAGACCCAAATTGAAGATGTAATATGAATATGAAAAGTAAGTCTGTGTAACATAGCTAAAGCAAAAAGGCAGCAGAATTGTTGCACCATCGGCAGCAGTGCGGATCTTGGAGTCAGGACATCAGAGATTTCCTCATGTCTCTGTCACATATTCTCATATGAAACTGGAATCTAAGCCAGGGTCTTATTTGGACCTTGCTTAGGGCCTTGTGCTTGCATAGGTCTGTGGACAAATCAGATTTAGTCTGAATCCTTCATCACTCAAATACAGAGAGCATTGGTTATCCTATCTCTACGGGACAATGACAATTGTGCCATTTCACCCTCACCTGTAAAGAGGTACTACAGCATTTCCAACTGCTTTTCTCTTCATGGTTTTCAGAACAGGGAAAGGTGAAGTCATAATGGTGTTTAGGTCTCAGCTTTGCATCTGTACCAACAGCACCAGTGGCTGCAGTTAGTGATGGGTAACTGTGCTGTGAATGAGCCCACTGTTGGAAGTCAGACCTGGCAGAAGTTAATAAGAACAAATGTAATGTCAGCTCTTTCAGGTTTGCACAGTGTAAGTGGACATTGCTGAGCCTCGCTTAGGTTTAGGCATTGCTGATCTGCCTTGGGATCTATTCTAGTGCTGGTTTCTTTGACTCTATTAGATGTTTTCACACTGAGGTTTTATAGTGACTCCTGCTGTATCGTATCTCAGCTAATTCAGCAAACACCTTGGTGCAATTAGAAAGCAGATATTCCCCTATCACATCTAAAATGAAGCTTATTTTAGAGCTTCTTGGCACAGAAAGTATTTTGCTAACCTCTTACTCCAGAGCCATAGAGGTAGAATTCATCAGATTAACATTTTAGCTTTGCGGCTTCATCAGAAGTGTCTTTTGCTGTCTGCATCTCCTGAAAGTGATTCCCCTTCTAACAGACATGTATTAGCTCATGAGCACATCAGCCAAATTTTGAAGGCAGCCTTGCTTTTACCAAGGTAATAAATAAGGAAGGTTTGCTGCATTGGTTCTCATCTACAACTCAAGACCATACCTAAGCCAGTCAGCTCCTCTGGGTTTAAATCATGCTGGTTCAATTTTGACAAGTACAACACAAGAAGAAGCAATCCTTCCCCTCCCACTGCTGGCACACAGAATGTGCTGATGATGGGTGAAGGTGCCACGTGTCACCCATGACATGGCTCAGGCTTCCTCTACTAACAAATTGCTTGTGGAGAACAATGGGTCTGAGCCAGCACATTTGGCTGGGTGGGTTTCAATGAAAGCTTAATTACTGAAAAAGCTGTCTGCAACCATTCTCCACGTTCAGTAAAAGTATGGCTCCAGGTTTTAAAAGTTTGGCTAAAGATATTTTCAAAGAATCCCACTTTTTATCCAAACTAATCTTTTTTCCTAAAATCTACATTTTTAAAAACTAAACGTTGTAATTTTGAGATTTGTAATGGATAAAGAAATCAAAGCCCTGCTCTCATCCTGTAACCCTAAAACACCCAATCCAAACATCTATTAAATATGGTATTTGTTTTGTTTATTTTTGTTCATGTCACTTGGAACAGGACTGACCTTTAAAAACATCAGAACAAACCAAAAAATACAGACTGAGCTCTTGCTAGTACTGCAAAACCTGTTGTAGAGCCTTCAGTATGGAAAATGTATAGGAAGAGGATTGGAAACTGGGAGAAAGTATCATTGTTTTAGATAGCTATAGGGATGAATAAAGTCATTGACTATAGTCTTAGCCCTTCCCTGGACAAACTAATTCCATTTAACTGCCCTCATCAGGTAAAGATTAGCCTCCTCCTCAGTAGGGCTGAGTGTATGAGGCCCTAACTTTGACATAGTGAGGACTGGAACATGACTATCATGAGTAGCCTGGGTCAGAGAGAAGTAAAAGGACAACTAATAGCACTGAAATTGGGTCTCAGTGTTTTATTTCAGACCTGATTTAAGGCAGAAGAGGGAAGCAGAAGATGTTGGCTCTTGTCCTGACACTGGTGGTGAAAGTGAAGGCTGTTTCAAGCCTCTGTGAGAAATGAAAGGAAATTTCTCTGCAGACTTTAATGGAAAATGTTCTCTGCTTTTCAGTCTCATTCTTGCTGAAAATGGAAAATTATTCTAGAAATTAAACTTCAATGGGAAACAGGATTTTTGAAACTTTGAACTCGTCTGTTTTCCAGGAAACCCTCCATTAATGGCCAACGTTATTAGAGAGGCCAGATGAGTCATGAAAACCTCAAGACATTTTGAGCATGAACTAGCAGAAAATTAAAAAGAAATAAATTGTATTAGAAAATTTTTTAATTTGCTCTGTAAATGGCAATAATATGGAAGATTTAAGTGAGTTTGAATCACCCATTCCAACCCAGAAACTGAGAGTAAATTCTCTTCCTAGCCCTCTGGATGACACTGTTGCAGTCACCTGTGCTGAGCCAGTTCACACCAGCCTGCCATCTGGCCCTAAATCTCATGATGGTGTGGGGTTTGACCATAATCCCTCCCTGTACCCTAGCCAGTTTAACAGCAGGACTTCTGAAGTTTATAGTGATCACAAAATCAAGGCAGAATTCATACAATGTGATTGCAGTGCAGCTTAGTTTATACTCTATAGGAAAGAAAATTATACCTTACTAAAGCTAATAAAAGCAAAAGAGCTTATCCATTTCTTTATTTTCATCTGGCTTCAGCTCAGGGACTCAAGTTAATTTGTGGCAAATGCATGTAAGTCTCAGACTTAACTACAATTCATCCTTTTAATCTCCTTTCTGACGGGTTACAAAATCCTCAATGAAAAACCTCAGAAGAACACTAATTGTCATTACTCATGCAGTTATAGGTGCTACCATCTTAACCATCAGTTGTCAGCTCTTCATCTCAAGACTTGTAGTGGTTAAGGTGCTGTTGCAAAATGAGAGATGTCTTCACACCAGCAGTCCTGGTGACTAAAAATGCTAAGGGAAATACACTGATTTCAGAAGGCACTCAAGCACCTTTAAGATCACAGTAATTTCTCATTATCACTTGTCTTCATCATTCTTGGGGATTGATTTTTGGGATTAAAATATTTCTTTGTCCTTTGCCAGATAGTTGTGTCGCAAACATTAATGTTTCCTTTTTCCTGGGAACAATCTGCTGTATCTGAAGGTTGTGTATTAACTTCCACTTTTCCTACTCATTTTTACTGTCATGAATATTGTCAAAGATATTGCTTTTTACTGCCACAGCCCAGAATCTTGAGGGCAGTGCTATTACAAGTCTGTGTCAAAGATCCGGGTATCCCAGAGAAAGATTGCGCCTTCCAAACTCCTTTAGAAATACCAATCAATGTTGCCATCTGGAGGACATACGGTTTTACAGTAGACCCTGTTTCCATTTCATACGGCTGCTGTCATACCCCATTATAAAAGCCCAGCTCACCGCAAACAGTTGTTATTCTGCTTTTCATGTCACAGATTTTCTTCGGTTCCTTCTGCAACTGATTACTGATTACATTTGTTAGGTTTTTTTGTATGTTCCGTGAAGCCTATCATTATTGTATTATTTTTACATCTGAGAAATTGTTACTATTATCGTTATTAAATAATAACAACCATATCTGATATCTTGATTTGACAGAAACACACACACACACACACACAAAAGCCCAACCCAAGCCCTGTGTTTCCTTTACCAAAGATTTCTGGTGTCTTGGAAAAAGGGATTTTCTCTCAAAGCAAGGGCTGTGCAGCACTGCAGGCTTGGAGCAGGCGGAGAAAGCAGAGCTCTGGCTTGTTCTCTTTAGGAAAGGCAAATAGCAAATTTCTCATGAAACTAGATCATGGAAATAAAGCATGGAGACAGAAAGGGTTTTCACTCTCATAAATTTAACCCATTCATTTGAAATATTCCTAAAGGTAAAATATCACCTCCTGTCAGAGGTACAGATATTAGATGTCTAATATAATCTAGTCTGCTTCTATAGCCTGTATGGCGAGTGTGCTGTTTCTGTGGGAGGGTTCATGTAACCAAGCTAGACATTTGATGTAGAAAGGAATTAAAAGCTCTCCAGAGGTGTGAACTTTTCTCCACTGACTTGAAAAGAGAGTCTTGAAAAGAGTGATATTAAATTTTTAGATAGCTGAAGGTAACACATTGCAGCCAAAGTTGGGTTTAAACATTTAGATATCTTAAGACGCTGTCATCACTAATATAGATCGAGGCAAGTCCTGCCTGTTCTGAGCTGAGATAGCGAATCCTTTGCAATATAAAGATAATATTAACCATTGCAATTCTAGAACTGCTGTAGTTGGTTTTGTAATGATTCTATAAACAACCCCAAGTATGAAATAGGTAGTCCTGGCATGCCTGTGTTTCATACCAGGTACTCCAAAGAAATTCACTACTGTGGTTCACCAGTAATTATCATACATTTATCACAGAAGTGGTTTTGCAGCTTTTCGCCAACATGTACCTGCTATTCTGATTTATGCTGAAACTTTGTGCAGTAACCAGAAATAACCCATCTGAATTTTCTGCTTCTGAACTGCGTTCTCTTCACTCAGCCTATTTCATGTCTGATGTAAAGTCTGTTAATCCAAGAGACTTCTCCTGACTTCCATGAAACCTGGATGTAGGTGAGTGCTCTGATTGAGATTGGGTGGAGGAGATGTGTTGATGTGACCATTCCAGCCCCTTATATCTGAATTAACCAATTCTGGACAGCATTCTGAATAAGAAGCTTTTAAGAAAGGCACTCAGCATAAAGCACCACAAGTTACCTGAGTGTGACTAGGAAGAGATAATAGTGCTGGAAACGACCATCAGAGGTCATCTTTACCACTTCCTGCCCCAAGCGTGGTCCAGCTCTGTCTAAGCCTCTTGGTCAGATGTTTGTTTAACCTGTTCTTAATGGCCTCTATTTTCAGAGATCCATCTGCCTCCCCAGATAACCTCTTCCAGGCTTTTGCAGCTCTTCCTGTTTAAAAGAGCTGTTCTTTCCCCCTAATATTTTATCCAAACCCTCCTTCTGTAGTATCAGCCTATCACTCCTCATCTTATCCTCCACTGACACTAAGGTAGAAGTTGCAGAGTCAAGAAAACAGACAGTTTGAGACAGAGACATCAAACACAGTTGTCAGTGTCAATTTGGGTAGCACAGATGGCCCCTCTTCAAACACCAGTCAGCTCAGAAAGTGATTTCTGGTTCTCAGTAGAAACAGCATCCCCAAGCTTTTGTATCCTGTGAGCTCCCTGGGATAATAGCTTCCAGTGATGTACACTACCATGTGCATACTTCAGTGTGCCAAAGCTCCCATGACCTGCAGTAATAACTCGAGCAGACAGTGGCAGAGGATGGATATTGCAAGGTTCAGCGGGAGTGGTCCTTGTAAAAATTAATTGATTTTAGAACAGATTGCATCCCAGAAGATCTTGACAGTAGGATCCCAGGAGGAAATGGGCAACCATCCATTCCATAACCTCCACAGCTTTTGTCAGCTGGCAAGTTAGGTTCTCTGCTCCATAGGGTGTTTATAAATCCTATGTAGAAGCCTTTCTGGACACATAAAGAGACATATGGAGACCTCGTGTTCCCTGGACTAGGCTCTCCTATACTCCTTCTCATTTAAAGGAATGCCTCTGTTCCTAGCTGCCCTTTTAGTGATTCATGGAGTATTCCCTCAGTATTCTTGTTTTAAATTTGGAATGCAAGTTTAACAGGGACAGTTTTGAAAACAGAATGGCATTAATCTCACAAAACTGAAGAATTTATTTTAAAGGCAATATAATTTCTTATTTGTTTTCCTTCCAAGTGGTCTTGTAAATGTTTTTGTTCTCTACTTGCTATAATGGTGTTGAGTACAGTTATAATTAAGTGCTTCAGTTTCTGCTTTTATGAATTAGTAGCCTTCTTAGTAATACCAGTTTTCAAATAGTGTGAAGTTGGAAACCTTGGTGTACCCACACACTTTCAGTGTCATTGTGATATAATGTCACTTGTATATCTCAAAACATGCTATAAAAGGTTTATCCCATGGCTTGCCTCAGAACACTGATGGAAACTGAGGCACAGGGGAATAAAGTGATTTGGGTCACCAGGACTCTTCAAGCCATGGAAGAGCCAGGAACACCCTCTAAGAGTCCTCCTGTATTTCTCTCTATGCTAGCATCATTTGCCTGTGCTGCTCAGGGATTTAATGATGTTTGTAACAATTTTGTGCCTTTGTTTCTGCCGCTAAACCATATGTTAAATTCAGCTGAAATTTTCCAGTTCTTTGAAGGGCATTGACAGGGCCCTTGTGTGCATCTCCAGGTAGATGTCTGGAGAGGCTGGCACACATTGTGCCCACATCAACAAACCCCTTGGTGGAGCTACTTTCAGCTGTCTTGGCAATTACAATGTATAAGGGAATAATTTTACTATCACCACTGTTTTCTTTTGTATCCCTACCACCAAACAGAGCAATATTTCACCCCAAACGAAATGGGTTGTCGCTATCAGAACAGCACATTTGCCTCCTCTGTGGGTGACTTTGCCATTTTTGTCTTGTTGAATACTCTCTGTCGGAGGATGATGAATGATTGCAGAGCAAAGTAAAAAAAGAAGAAAAAAAAATAGGCTGAAATCAAAATGTTTCAGCTTTGTTGAAAAAACACATTCCAATTGAGCCAAAGAGGGGTTTTCAAGGAAGTTTCCTAATGGCAAAATTGTAATTGTGAGCAGAGGGAATTGTAAGCTGCTCCAGGGATTGTGTAAAAATATTTATCTTTGGAAAGGATCTTGCAGGAACCTTTTCCATAAATGACCCCCAACAGAGGTGCACTAACCCCTCCCCTCATTCCTGTGAGGATCAGAACATTTCTCAAGACTTTTGGGATTGGGTTTGGGAGCCTTTGGAGAGAAGTGTGCAGTTCTCACTATGTTCTACCACAAAACATTGCATTTATCCCAGTTCAATGTGAAAAGCGTGCCTTTAATTTCCAGTGAACAAAGATTTGGTTTCTCATTCTGCCTTGTTTTCACCATATATTTTCCAAACACGCTCTCTCTTTTTCATTAACGTTCACCTTTAACCTATTGATTTGCTATAAAAACAAGCCCTTTTGTAAAGGAAAGGTAAAAGGAAATGAGGGAAAACATAAACTCATTGCAAAAGTAAGGGTTTCCCAGAATAAACCCACATATAGCACAAATATATGATGTAGATTGTTTTATTAGCACTGTAGAAAAGAAGGTGGGGGAAAATGTGAAAATACATTAGGGATTTTAAAACCAAGCAAATCAATTAGTCATTACTGACATAGATTTCCCTTTCCTGGGGACGTTCAACCTTCTCATATCCCGTGGATGAACTCTACAGCACCTGTAGTAGATCTGTTTTCAGTAAAGAGATTTAAACTACTGTAGATGTTTTTCCAACGAAAATACAACGTTGACAGAATAATGCGTGGAAGAAGAGGCTGCTAAGGCAGCTGCTATAAATTGCCAGCATTGTAACCCCTCTTGCAACACGCCCAGCTTCACAGGATGTGCATTTGTTGATGCTCTACATATGGTTTTGAGTAAAAGTAATTCCCTCCCCTTTAACATGACGAAAACTAAACATGCCTGCAATTGAAAAGGGAGGGTCCTCCCCTCCCTGAACACTGGAACAATGATGCTCATTTTGAAAAGCAGCATCACATTTTGACAAGTATCTCCATAACATGGACAGATGGCAACGCAGGCATGGGTTAGACGTGAGTGTTCCCAGCTGCCCTGTCAGGTCCTGGCCATGTGCTATGCTTAGGGCTCAGGTGGTGTCCCCAAGATGTCCAGCCTTGCTTTTCCTTCAGTCGGAGGTGGGTCTCTGATAGTGTTCCCCACCATGGGCACATAGTGCTTTCCGTGGCCCCCCATGTCTGCCAGGGCAGGGGAGCAGCCACCCAGTTGTGGGAACTTCTTCCTCCATGCTGGTGTAGTTTGGCTGTTGTTTTCCACTCCTACATCCTTCTCCTCAAATCTTAACCTTGGACACAATAACATACTTGTAAACCTATCTCTGTAGACAAAGCTGACGGTGTGCTATTAGGTTGTTAGGTTATTTTAAGCAAAGATTCTAATTTAAGCATTCCCAACCCTTTTTTCTGGTGGATGCATCTTAAACCCCACTCTTCATAGCTGGATTAATTTTCTGACAGATAATTTTCCCTGTCATCTGCACCATGTGGCTGCAGATACAACTGCCAGTGGCTGGTTCAGCCCAACTGCTTCTGCTTGGGAAATCGCTGTCCAGGACTTCCTGAGTGTGTTTTGGACCCCTCAGGGGGAATCTATACATGCTGATCCCCAGGACACGAGTGCTCTGGATTCCTGAGCTCACAAAAATATCCCTGGAGCAGAAATGTAAAACAGGCAGGGGAAAGAATATTATGGCAGACCCTATTTTTTGTGTGCCAAGCATGCACCATGGGCATGACTGTTGCTGGGAAAGCAAGAGTTAGAAGCATGAGGAGGCAACTGCCATGCTCCGCTTTCCCAACTGTTTCCCTTTGCAGGAGCATTGCTTGTCGTCTCCTCAGCTATTCTGCTCTCAGCACCAAGGATTGTTTCTACTACGGCTTGTAATCCAGTGACTTTCCCATGTAAAATACTTTAGCAACTTGCAGCAGTAATCAGCACCCACATCTCTCCAACACCTTTGAGCAGACGCAGCCAAGCCAAACTACTTGTTTGATCCCTTACCCCAGCAGCTCTTGAGCTTCCTCTTACATAACCACATCAGATGGGCTGTGAACGCTCTTACCCTGTCCCTGCTGGTTTTTCCTTTGAGGGCTATAAGTCTGAGCCTCTCAGGATGAGGTGGGAACTGATAATCCATCTTTCTTCAGCGCTAGTGCACAAACAATGAGGCTAGTGCACAAACTGTGAGGGTTCTATGCTGTGCAGTTTGTGGGCACAGTTCAGAAGCAGCTCCCACAGCAGTGCTTGCTGCATGGGGGAAGCCAAATCCTGGCAGTGGCAGAAAGTGAGCATCCAGAGTTTTGCAGTGAGCTGTGCCTCAGCACTGCTGGATCCATCTACAGACCAGCATTATGCACTGCACAGCACTGCTGCACCCCAGGAGAGGAGTGAGAATAAGGGGGATGAACAGGCTGCCTCTAGCATGATGCATTAAGAGGGTTTCACAGCTTTGCAGGGGAATTTGCCTTTTTTTTTTTTTTTTTAGCCAAGCAACAATATTTGTTCTGTTTGTGTTGGTTTGGGTTTTATTTTTTAATTTTAATTTTATTTCTCAAAATGAATAAGGATTATTTCCTGTAGAAAACAATTCCTATAGAAAAAAAAAAAGACGTATTTCACACATGCAGATACACACCATGCAGTTAGTGAGTATCCCAATTGTCTATGGAAAAACAATGCAGATGGGTGTTTCTGGCTGTTTGCAATGAGTCCCCAAGCCAGTGGCTCTGATCTGGTCCTCCCCAGCATGAAAGTCTCAGGAGGCAAAGTCTTCCCACATGTTTCTACTTTCAGGGTTCTGCTACCTCCATAGGGGTAGGGATGCCCATGGGGAGGAACAGAAAGCTGGCAGGACCTGGCTTTGATAGCTGGAGAATGAAATAGTCTTCAGATGGACAATATGTGTGGCCAGGCTGTGTAGGGCTGTAAGGTTCCCGCATGATGCCGTTTATCCCAAGGTTTGATATTTACCGGTTCGCACTTGCTGTATGGGTCTGTGACCTTTGTTTGAAACTTTTTCTTTACGAGTTTATTTTGGCTGGGCTCAGGCATTCATAAAATTCCTGGGGAATGGGAGGTTTGAAGCATGGCTTGTAAAAGGAGGAGAGGGGAGGTGGGAGAATGAATTGAGGAGGAGAGTTTTCCATTACCCTGTCATAGCCTCCCTAATGCGGGTCTTATGCCTCTGAGCTCCTCTCCAAACCTACAGGCTCCTGAAAAGAGAGGAGAGAAAGGGAGGAGGGAGGGGGAAAGCTTCCTTCCCCATTTGGGAGGCAGGATCCGACCCTAAGTAGATAGGTCTTTCTCCAGTTTCCCTTGTCAGTCATCCTTCTGCAGCTTTTGGTCTTCGCAGCAGGTCAGCGGAGTTGGTGAATAGCTCGGCAAGCACAAGGCATCTGAAACAAATTAGATCTCTTATAGCCACCCAGAGACTGATGATGGATGGAGGTCTGTATTTACAGCAAAACTAATTGGCAACATACACAGACATCCAAAAAAGTATATTATTTTGCCAGACTTTGGAGTCGCTAGGCCCTTTATTTTTTTATTGCAGAACATTATACAGCTAGAGATAAAAAAGAACAGTGAAAGTTTTAAATCTAATAAAAGCATTTGACTGCAGAGTAAAAATAACATACACAGAGAAGTTTGATTTGGAATCGAATTTTATTAATGGTCTTTTCTCTGCAAAATGTTTCCAATTAAAAAACAATTCTGAAGTGATGCACTAATAAACTGCTTTCCCCCCCTCCTTTGGAAGGACTAAGTACTTTTAAAGGCTGAGGTGGATAAAAAAAAAATCCATTGGATGTTATTAAAACATAATTTAATATAACCTAAATATAGTGCTTGCATACCACAGAGAGAAAGCCTGCTGGATAATTGAATTTGAAACAATGATAGTATGTTGACTTTTCAAAGAGAAATATTATCAGATTGCGTGCTGCTGTTCAAAAGACAGGTCTTCTTTAAACACCGAGGCATGTAAGAAGCAATAAAGAGCAAACTCAGCCAGGTTTCCCTGGACACCATGTGGCAGATTTAGATTTCTTAACGGCATGAGGAGATGTGAAATTGGGAGCACACGGTAGATGAACAGTGCGGATTCCAAGTCATTTGTTTGATTTTTAGATGAATAGCATCTTTGCTTCAAAAAAGGAAGAAAAAAGAGAAGGGAGAATATATAGAGAGACAGATACAATGGGTATTTGCAGATGCAGCCTCTGAAAAGTGTTTGACAGAACTGTGCATTTCTATCTGTCCATCTTATTTGGCAGAGACTGGTTATGAGTGATGAAAGCTTGTGTAAAGTGTTTTCCCCTGGCTGGCAGATTTGTCCCTGATATACATATTTGTATGAGAAATAGGTGAGCTCTAGAGAAGGTCAAATGCATGATGAGAAAGGAGGGGGCTTTGTGGTGGGGAGGAGACTGTGACTCCCCTGACCACCTACACTTCCATGCCTTTCCTTATTTTTTGAAGCAGGGATGAGCAGAGGCTGACCAGATCATCTGCGTTATCATCTTCCTGTGCTAAAACTCCAGCTTTCTCTTTACTCACCCAAAAGACAGAAGAACAAGTTCCCTGCCCTGCCCTAAACACCAGAATCACCAAAGTCTCCATCATAAGGAATTCTCTCCAAGCCCAGACAAAGCCAGGTGCTGCAGCAGGCACAGTGCGATCAGGGAGCACTTGCACCCTGTGGCACCTCTGCTAGCATGGAGCAGGAGAAAGGGGTTATCCTTGTCCTTAGGGCCTCATCCCACCCTGGCAGGGTGAAAACCTCTCTATGCACAACCATATAATTTGCATCCACTTCAACACCCCTTTCCCCAGTGTCGAGGGATCTTAGTGCAAATAAGAATTAGATCGATGATCTTCCTTCAAAGTATTACTCCTGATCACTCATTATTACTATTATTACAGTGTTTGCCTGGGCGGGTTTTCTTATTCTAAGCTTTTTCCTTCTTTTTTTTGCTGCATCTGGGAAGCTGTCCTTTGTGTAAACAGCTATCAGAGTGAGCAGGGGTATGTGATCCATTAGCTCTGCTGAAAACACAATCATTGTGTTATTCCAAGCTGATGAAAATGTCCTCTGTAGTTTTCTCTCCCGATGTCCATATGCCAATCAGTGTTTGTCAGTGATACAATTTTCTCACATAAACACATCCGTTGTGCAACTTCCACCCTGGGTAAATAGATATAATTCCAAAACCAAATAACGCACTTGGAGGGCAACAGGAGATTAGACAGGCAAGGAGGTGGAGGGGGGAGCAGAGGGAAATGAAGCTGCAAGGAGAGACCAGCTTTAATTGCAAGGGGGGTAGGCAGAACATTCTTGGGAACAGGCAACACGGCTGGTTTGTTTCTTCATATGGCAAAAAAAAAAAAGCCTGGGAAGGCGAATAGTTGGGGCGATTCTTTTAATGAACATTTAGTGAAGGAGGACCACCATGAACTGCTGAAAGAAGGATGGCTGTTGTTTATAGTATTGGGAAAACATTTTTTTTCCCCAATTTGAAACAGAATAGACAATGCTCTGTAAGTGGGGAGGTGCCATTTCCCCTTTTTCACCAGAAGGCCTGTTCAGACATCCTGCATTTTTCCCCCCTCCGTGTTCAAAGCTTACATAACCTCTGGGTAATTGCATCTTTGAATCCAATATTGCAGATTCATGCAGAAGAGTGTTTTCCATCCCGTATGTTTCCAGTGCATTTGTGTGTCTGTGTTTGTGTGTAAGGACATTTGTGAAATAAATCCTTTCTTTACATGAGTCCCCAGACTTGGCAGAGTATGGCTGTGCCACGTGCACTCATGCCGCATTGGTCCATGACTGTATGTAGTGTATATTTAAATGTATACCCTGCCTACACGCTGTACAAAAGGCATGTTTGTACATCAGAGCATACTATATGACTGTAGAAAATGTGTCTTTCCTTTAGAGGAATGTATTAGATGTGATACTATAGGGCAATTGTGATCATAGGCTGCTGTGGAAGGAGATAAAAAAAGAATCTATGGGTATATGTGTTTGTGTGTGTATAGATACACCGTGTGTGTTTATACATACACCCCTGTGTGTCTCTCTAGGTCACAGCCCTTGCAAAATTGAAGTCTAAAAGGCCTGGTACATAAACCAGGGTCTACCTCTTGTCCTGAGACAGAGTAAGACCTATTAACCATTTCCTGAACCAATTCACAGTGCTAAAACCATGTTTCTCCATTCATATCTCTGTGTGTGTACTTCGCTCCAAACATGCAAATTTTAACCTCTCCTCTGCCTTAGAAGTCAGTTTGGGTGATTCCAGAGGCAACCCAACCCCAGTGGGCCAGCAGCATAGTCATGTGCCTTCTGGACAGGCAGATTTCAGGCAGCTGCCTGCACACACAAACCACGCAGACCAGAGATGCTTTCTGCCTCTTTCCATCTGCATGCCACCCTGTCCTCCTGCTGGGGAGATGCTGCAGGGTTAGCCTGTGCAGCCAGGGTGTTTGCTGCAGGACAGCAGTGCCACAGTACACAGGTTGAGCATCACCCCATGTGGGAGAGAGGCTGAGTCGGGGTCCCAACAAGGTTTTGCAAAGCTCTTCCACTCACAGGGAGGCAGCAACATCCGCAAATGCATCCTGGCTGCTCTGTTCTCAATTGTGATCATTGCTCCAGCCAAGAGCAATGGCTGTTGCCCTTCTTGCCCAGCATACTGGCCATCCAAACCGCGCCTGCTTGGGGGGGGGGGGGGGGGGGGGGGGGGGGGGGGGGGGGTCTTGTTTGTGGCCCCAGGGGAACTGATTGGGTTTTGAAAACAAATGTGGGATCACCTGATTTGCATTTTTCCCCATTTGAGGGACCAGGGCTAGGGGAGGGGGGAGCTGAAACTCTAAACCTCTTTGTGCTTATTTGCTTTATGATCCTGCTGGGTGCAGTGTTTACTCAAATCCAGCAAGCATCTGGATTAGATAATTTGTTGGAAATTAGCGGCGTTTGATGGTTATCGGCCCTTGCATGATTAAAACCCGGCTGTCAGCATCGTGTTTGGGTTTCAGGAGAGCAGGGACACTGGCTGCATCAATCCCCATGCTTTGGGCTATGGAGAGGAACAGGGCTCACAGCACGTGGGGGGCAGCCATTCAAGAGCCCCCTGCACTGATGTGGGGCTTTCAAGGAGAGGCAGAGGTACCAAAGCGCTGAGAAAAACCCTTTCAGCCTTCAAGTGACACGGATAAGGAGGGAGGGAGGGAGTGCAGGCTGCTGGGGCTGCCTTTTCCATCTCACAAACTGCTCAGCTGCTTCTCCCAGGTCTGTGCTTTGCTCCTCAGTTTTACAACAAAGGTGGGCACAGTGGGAATGCAGAGGAGCCTTGCTCACTTCCTACACTTCACTTTTTAGTTCTCATCTAAAGAAGAATTTGGGCATCCCTTCCCATCCCTGCACCCCCATATCCAAGCACAAAGAGCGTTCACCTTCTTTCCTCCGCTTCCCCCATTTCTCCTTCAGTTTTGCTCATTTTAATCTAACTGGGGTTTGAAGCTGGATTAAAGGATGACCAGCCCAGCCCTTCAGGAGGGGTTTCATCATCACATATGCACATTTTTGTACCAGGATGTACTGAGCTGTTCAGCAAATCACCCATGGCACAGCAGATGTTTTGCTAGTCACAGTATTAAAGACAGTGCTTCATTTACTCATGGCCAGTGGGGCTCAGTGAGTGAAGTGCTCAAGTGTTTTTGTAGAAGAGGATCAGATATGTTTATACCCTGTGCTGGGAGAGAACAGGGGCTGCTCTGGCAGGGAGCATGGGTTCCCTACACGTATGCTCTGCCTGATCAGATATTCAACAGCAGGAGAAGCCAAGTGGAAGGTTAGGAGACTGTATAATTACAGTGTCCTTTTCTCAGATGTACCAGGTAGAAAAGAGCAAGCTGTGTGCGTATTTTGCAGGACAGGGAGAGATGTGCATTTATAAATATATATTCTGTATAATGTATAGGCTTTTAAAGTATGCTTCCTCACACAGGCTCTCAAGAATTAGTATTTCCACTGTGAGCATAGAGATATATTAAGTGTATACTATACAACAACATAAGACTGACTCAGCACTATATGCATTTGAAGGAAGGAGTTAGATCTTTCTTAAAGCTGTAAGAGAATGGCTTTGAAAGTATAAAGGTAATACACTATATTATCTTATATAGTAATATATACTATATTACTTTAAAGGGTTTTTGGTACACTATAACAGTTACAGTAAATGAATAGAGCTGAAATATGAAAGATTATTTTTCTTTTTAATATGGTGTAATGAGGTCTCTTGAGAAAGAACTCAAAATAATGGATGATCTCTGTGGTTAAGTTTTGAAAGCTTGTTTTTTGTATGTAAGGACACAGCTGTGTTCATGTCAGGGATGCGGGAAGCTCATACAGATCTCCAAATGCCCTATTATGGTGCGGGCAACAGCATTTATTTAGGATTTACCAGTCTCCTAAATGCCAGTATTTCAGTCTGTTTATGTTGCCAATAGATAGAATCATCAGGTAAGAAAAGATGTAAAGACTTTTGGAATCTTAGAATCATAGAATAGTTAGGGTTGGAAAGGACTTTAAGCTCATCTAGTTCCAGACCCTCCTTTTTTTTTAAGATAAAAATTATTATGTCTCTCTTTCTGAAGGAAATTTTTGTATTAGGATGAATTTTGAGTTCATGCAGCCTCAGTCTGGATTGTGGTAGATGTCTTTGAAATTCCTATGTGCTGTGCACATCCTACGCAAGAACAGTCAAATACAGCTTTGAGCTATAAACTCAGGCAAGTTAGGTAGAGGCTGAGCAGGTTGAGCTTTGGGGATGGTTTGGAGGCAGGAGGTGAGATAAGATTCCTACCCATCCTCTATGGGACAGAGTTGGGGCACTGCTGGCTCCATCGCTTGCTTCCAACAGTGTCTGCTGCTCTCCCTTGCACAAGGAGAGTGACAGGTTATCCAGTTGTCTGTGCACCAACATAGCAACCCTGCCAAGGATGTGCCAGTGCTGTGATGAAGAAGGCACAGTGATGAGCCTCCTGGTCCCACGTGGGCTGCCACTGCTGTCCAAGCAGGACCTGAGCATTGCACATTTATTAAGACAAACCCAAAAGGAAATGTATTATCATCTAAGTGATGACAATGGTCTTTCATCCCCTTGTTTTCAAACTGCTGTTGTGCATTTAAGAGCTATTTCTCAAGTTTTCAGTAGCCAGCTGTGGGATCTCCATAGCCCATGGGCCAAACATTACCAAGGTCTGCCTGTAGATATCCCTGTCTGGGATATCCCTAGGTAGGTCAGTCCTACACCAGTACGTCCATACAGATCAGTGCCTTGCCATACTATACTTCTATCAGGTGAGATGGGATATGGGGCAGTGCTAGAGCAGACTTTCTATGTGTGTGTTCTCTGCAGGCTTCTGGACTACGGAAATTATCAAGTCATCACCCTCTAAACCTTTCCAATCACTACCCACCCACAGTTTGATTTCTGGGGCCTTCAGATCTCCAGGCAAGTTTGCTGCCTCTCACTAATGAATACCGCGCGCTGAGTGAAAACTCTATCTGCACATCTTTAAATTAGACCGAACCACACACATGCACACACAAAAATCATTTCAGCCTACCCCGTGGGTTTGTGCCTTGCTGCATATGCAGAATTCCTTATTGATGTGGGATCCGTGCAGCAGAAGAAACTCCTTAAATGTGTATCAGGAGTAGTAATTTCACCCTGTCGCCTGCAGCATGGGTTCAGATGATATGATCATGAAAAAGGGAATTATTTCCTGTCCCATGGAATTTAATTTTATGAATGGAGCCATGTAACATGGCATAGTAGCTTTAAAAAAAAACAAAGCACCATAAAAGACATGACAGGAGAAAGCAAGTTACACACTATTCCACTGTATGGAAAACAAAGCAGACTTATATGTTTTGGCTTCCCTGTTTGCCCTTTCATTGTTCCTTAATGGTAAAACTCTCATGTTATGATTTTCAGAAGCACATAGCACAGAACAGTTTATGATGTTTACTTAGCATATGGGACAATAGATGGAAAAGTGCCATAATTTGTGATGCTGACTGCAAAATAAACTCATCATCATCCACACAGAGGATGATGTTGTTCCTGTGGATAAACAGCCATGTTTCTGGTTGCCAGGAACACGCCGTTGCCTCCTGGGTCTTACTCCCGCCTTGAGCCACTGGTGTTTGAACAAAGATGCCTTTTGACTTTAGTGGGGCAGTGCTGGCACTGCACAAGACCTCTGTCCTTATTTAGATAAAATAAAGATCCCTTAAAGGCTTGCCAGCACTAGGAAAACCATCATGTGGCTCTTCACAATAGCTGCCGACATGGGAAAGTTGCAGAGTGGCCCCCAACCAACAGCTTACATATAAAATCTTGGGGCAGTTCAGATGTGGAGCCAGGTCCATGTTGTACTCTTTGTCCCAAGTCTTCTAGGCCTTCCTGGACCCCCAGCTATAAGCATGCCCATGTTTGATTTCCCAGGATAAAAAAATCTACTCATCCAGACTTTGATTCATGAATCCATCTTTAGTGCATCAAGGTGGGTTGGAGTCCAAAGTGACCTAACTGCATGGTGCTTTCTCTGCAAGTCTTTGGGTAAGGCTTTCTCTGAAGAACAGATTGTGGTGATACTGAATTGTAAGTGTTTCTGAGGAAGTTTATCCAGGCAATTTTACATATGCTTGAATCATCAGATGCTGGAAGAGAGTAGGAAGGGACCTTGTGAAGGTATTGATTTGTCCTCCTCAACCAGGACCTAAACAGACCTAAGCCATTCCTGTCACATGCACTTCAAACCTCATCTTAAAACTCCCTAATGAAGCAGGTACCATAAACTCCACCAGCAACCTCTTCCAGTGCTCCTCTGTTTTCACCTTGAACAGCTTTCCCTGTAAAGTCTAACAGCATCCACTTTTGCTGCAGGGTAAGGCCAAGACTCTGTCTCCTTCCTGTAGGAGGCACACAGGTCTAGAACCTCCCTCTTCTTATTCATGGGCTTGTGGACTGTTAGGCTGTGTCCTCATTGCATTTTCTAGACTGAGCAAACCCACTTATTTTCGAACATTTCTCATACAGTCTATTTTCTGGATTTCTGACCCATTTTTTGCAGCGATTGCACTCCTCTGTTCAAGCTGCTCCATGCCTTTCCCAAGGACCTCCCTCAAGTCTGACAGTCCCTGGATTTGATCAGCTCTGATCAAAAGTTGGTTATGGACCATCTTCGTGGTTTTGACTTGAACTACATCCAAAGCAAATAAATGCCATGGCATTTTTTTTTCTCATTGGTCCCTTGGGATGTGACAGTTTCAAAGCAGTTGCAGAAGTTAAACAGTGGAGACCTTCCTGGTAGTGAGCAGCGGGACAGGGTTAGCTCATGTGTCTTGCATAAGATGCCCTGGTTTATTAATTTCAGCGTGAAGCTGAGTTTTACTCTTTGACGTGTTGCACTGGCTTTTGATCAGCCAGGAGCAATGACATGGAGGAGAGGGAGGGACTCCACAAGTGTTGAACTTTACCCACAGCCTTACTGGAATAGCAGCCCTCCTGGTTTGCTTTGTCACGCATCATCCAGCTCACGAGAAGCAATTTGCAAGACTCTAGACAGACGTTATAAAACCCTATTCATTATGTCCTGTTTGACATGAGCCTGTCAGCGTCCAATCTAGAAGTGGTTTTTAGGTGGTTATAGCAGGTTATCAGCCAAACTGCTTGCACGCACATGGTTGATAAGGACCAGACAACATACATTTATCCAGTCTCATGTCAAATCAGTCTAGATTTTAATCCTGACACAATAATAAGTTCTTGTGGGCAGGGAAGCTACAGTTGGGGTCTTTTATCTTGACTTTATTATCAGCCCATGTGATGTTCCCACAGACATAACAGTTCATTCAATACTAGTTAGGCTGTACTGTTTCACCGGGTGTGGAGAGAAGTGCAGCTAAGCTCACTGCATTATAAAAGCCATTCTGAGAAAAACAGACGTTGTTTGCCTTTTCCAGGTTATTTTGTTATTGTTATTACTCAAAGAACCTGTCTCCTGAGGGTAGGAACTTTCTGCTTGCACTTCAGGGGGAAAAAAAGAAACAGAAAAAAAAGGATAACACCACCTCTAATAAAATAAGTAGGAAAGTTTCCTCTAAGAGCATGTCATTATGTCAACTCTGTTCGGCGGAGAAGCATTGCATTCGGTAAATATATATTCGGGAGCTACTTTGTGATCATTGACATTTGACATTGTTCTTACATCTCTCCCTATTAGCATGTTTCTGTTTGGAGTGTACTTGACCTCTTTCAGAAATATTCCTCATCTTTTCCCATTATTTACTGAGCAGCAATAACCCTGGAAAGAACTACTGCATTTTGCAGGCTGCAAAGTTTCACGGAAACAAGAGGCCTCTCTTGTGTCACTTAAGTAGCTCATCTGTGAAGGTAAATATATTCCTGGATTTAATTAGGAGTTGCAGTATTAATATTTATGCAGATAAAGCTCGGTGGGGAGAGAGGAGAAAGAAGAGGGAGCAATGGCACAGTTGTCATTTATAAGTTCTTCCACAATACAGTTTTCAGACACCTTTTCATCTCCTGAATGTTAAGCTGGAATATATTGCCGATTCTCAAATTCTTACACGTTTAAATATGCACCAACCCTTGAAAACCAGAGACAGTTCAGGTTTTTCTGATCTTGCATTTTTGAGTGCAGAAGAGATAGCAGAAACCTCCTGGCTTGGACCTGACCTGTTTTATTGCTCTGACCTTGTACTCCTCAGTACAAAACTTGGCTAGGAAAGGTTTGGGCAGCACATAAAACAAGGGCACTCAGCATCCATCCTTCATGAGTGGTGTCATGATGAGGTTAAATATGAGCATAAAGAGTTCAAAGGTGGCATCTCCCATATTCATATAATACGTGATGGAGAGTCCTGGCACATCAGAAGTTAGAGATCACTTGAGAACATAAAGCTGTGTTAAAAGCAACAGGCAAAATGTGCTTTCTCTTGCTCAAAGAGCAGCTCACCTCTTTGTTCTCCCTTTTGTACCGAGGCTGCACCTGGCCCTCTTTGATTTTAATTATCAGGTACACTGCTCAGGGGGAGCTCAGGGCTGACCATGTTAGAAAGCATCCCCTTCTCTTCAGGCACAGCTTCAGCATTCTGTTCTGCTCTCATAGGGTAATTGGATGCTAATATATCAGCTCTCTGGTTCACCATATTTAAAATGCTTCTAGTGACTGTGAAGAAAAATAAAATACACTGCCTCTTTATTCCCTTTCTTTGGTTTGTTGCATGCTTTTCTCCCATTCTTTCTCTTAAGACCTGTGCCTTGTTGCATTCATTCTGCAGATCAGCTTTTGCTGCTGTACAATTCAGTTACTTTGTTGGAATGAAAAAGAGATAGATGCTTCAGCCCTAGCCCTTTGTTTCTGCTTTATGTTCCTCTGGGGAAATTGCTTGCATTCAGCACGGTGCCACAAGTCTTCCCCACTCCGAGGTCCTACATGGCAGATGTACAAAGCTGGAGATAACCACCAGCTCTGCACAAGCCTGAAAGCAGTCCCATGCCCCGTGCCTGCCAAGTGGCATGGGATGTCCTTCCATCACATGGCAGGACACGGGGTATGTTGCACAATCAATACAATAAACAGTAATCTCATCCTACCGCTCTGCAGAATCTGATGTCACCAGCATTACCTGCCTCAGGCAGTGACTGTAGCTGGGGGGAAATGAAGTTATTTCTATCCTTAAGAATAAACCAAGCTAGGATGATCCAGATCTCAGAGGGGGCAGCCTTGACTCCATGGGAATGAAAGAATCTAGCCATAAATAGTGTGCACCACAAAGACATGTAGGGAAAAAAAACCCACTTAGCAACAACAGCAACAGTTGCCACTGCAATTATTCTAGCAAATGACAGTAATTTGTGCTGACCACACTGTGGTCTGCCTGTACCTTGCCAACTTGTTCCTGCTCCAGCCATTAATATCAGTTTATTTTGCACAAAGAAAATAGTTCTCATTTAAATCTCCCTGCATACTTTGTGAGTCCTTAATGAAGTCTCATGATATCTATGACCCAAAAAGAGCACTGTGAGCTACTTTTTCTTGAGCAAGAAGCATAATCTGCTGGCTGTCAGAGGAACTCATTTATCACTTCTTGTCCCTCTTATTTGTGCCCCCTTTCTTTAGAATAATAACAGCTTGGCTTGAGGAAAGGGCATGAAATGTGGTTGTGTTTAAAATTTGTTTATTTTCATTGTTTTTCTTTAGCTTTGTTCTTGGAGCTTGTACAATAAAGGCAAATAATTTAAAGGGCACAGAGGGCCAAAGTTTGGTTTTATACAGAGTGTGGGAGGCTGACAGAAAAGCTATAGCCAAGTGAAGGGACCGCATCCAGGGAGGCTGAGGTGAACTCAAGTATTTAAAGACTCTGGAGGACTTGGAGTTGGAATAACTTCCATCTTCCCTCTCAGCTTGTAACTCACACCCTGCTCACACCCAGGCTGAACTCGCACCCGGCTACTGCCGGGGAAGTTACACCTCTTAAGTCATCGACTGCAAAACTGGCTCAAGCAGCCAAAACTGAGCTCAAGTTGGGCAAACTCACCTGCCAGAAAGCAACAAGGAAGAGGCACTAAGCCGATATGAATCACTGCTAATCACTCTCTTCAGCTAATTGACACATTCCTAAAATTCCTCTCGAGGTTCTTGGCAGTCTGAGCTCCACGGCTTTCTTCAGCTGTCAGCAAAGGGAAAGGCACATAGCTGTGCCAGAAAGTCTTATTTTAATGTAAATAAACAGACAACACTGCTGCATGTGAGGACTCCAAGGGCTGCATGACGGTAGCCGTATCCTGGGCTGCATCAAAAGGAGTGTGACCAGCAGGTCGAAGGAGGTGATC
>JBAFWW010012438.1:21800-35100 GCA_036873685.1 Agapornis canus
TGGGTTGGACTTGATGATCTTGGAGGTCCCTTCCAACCTAGTGATTCTGTGATATCATACCTAATTATTTACATATAAATTTCATACATGATTTATCTCTGTACAGTGAAGGACATGACCAGGAAAAGCATGCTGAGAAAAATGACACAAGAAAACTAGAGATTAAAAATGGTAAAGGATTTTAAATAAACCCTGTGTTGTTTAGCTATTTCCCTGTGAAAGGAAAGCATTTTTATTATTCACTTCTGGCCCAAAACATGTGAATCACAAACAACAGATGGCCATTATGAAAATCTATATGTTACATTTTATGTAACATATAGATTGAAAAACTCAGGTACAATAACAAGCAAAAGAAAAACTAACACATCTGAGCTAGGACTGAAACACTTTCTCATATTGTTACTGAATTATGACTTCTATTTTTACTAATTCATAGATGAGATCTATCCAGTTCTCATTCATTGTTTAGGTATCACCACAGGAAATCCTAATATGATAAAAAAAAAAATAAAGAACAAAGGAAAATACTGTTTTCTCAAGGGTTTATCTGTAAATCCTGTTATCTTCAAAAGAAGCTACAGGACAGTTAAGACAAGACAGTTAATTTGACAATCCTATTATTTTTCACCCATGTTGTATGCCCATATACATCCTGTATATACAGAAAATAGGTCTAACCTTAGGTATTTCAGTGGTTATTTGTTGTATGTACATGGCAAAAAGATCTTCCAAGTCTCATAAAACCCCTTCTCCTTTAAGGCTTTTTTTATTAAGGCTCTGAAGTCCTTAAGCTATCTGCAATGCATGGTATTTAATGTGTGCAGCCATTTTTGTCAGGATCTGAACAAAATGGATTATTCTTCAAGAGATGAAATGGCAATGCTTAACTGTCTCTGACATAGCTTTAGAATTGTAAGTCTATCAGAGTTTCCATCAGAGAAATACTGTACATAAAGCTGGTAAGGCCAAAGACATTAAGAGAAAAGTATTCTTTGAAAGACAAAACGTTTAGTCAAAGGAAGCTTGCAAAAAGGTCAGCGACTACCAACAGTCTAATAGCAACTAAACACAGAAAATAAAGTTAATTTGAATTATGTAATAATACTTACAGGCTTTTGTTGTGGAGCTGTACTCACTAAAAAGAAAAAAAAAAAGAAAATTGTTTTTACAAAACCAACTCTAAAGAGGCAGAAAGTTACAGAAATTGTGTAAAAATAGCCTTAAATAAAGATATGGCAGTGATTTATTTTTTTAAGTCATATTTTTTTCTCTTTACAAGTACCTGCTGCCTGAAATCATTTGATGTCTCTGTTGGAGCATCTGGAATTGGAAGGAGTTTGCATCAATTTCACTGTTATGGTTAGTGGAGAGTTAATTAAAGTTAGAAAGGAAAGCATGAATCAGTGACAATTGGACAGAAAACATTAAATGACTGCAGAGTTCTCACATATTAACTGTATGTAGTCAGCTGACTGAGCAGGTATAGGCAGATTTTAGACAGTTTAGGGAACAGCAACAAAGACAACTACTGTATTGCACTCAGCAGAAAAGTCAAATATTCATGTTTCCTTCACTCTGAAACAAGGCAGTTTGATTGCCAGGACCAGAGGCACGAAGAAGTGCCTCTGGCAGAAAACACACCACCACAGAAAAAATGTCTCCAGCATGGACTTCCTCCTAAGCATCTCTCAGAAGGATTCAATCACTAACTAGGTCTGATGAGATTACAGTACTAACTGTAAAAATGCAAAAAACAGCAATACAAGTCATACAACATCCCCTATTCTCCCCCCCCCCCCACAAAGTGCCCCGAACACAAAGACCCAAATGTGGGAGACAGAGGCAAAGTGGAAGTGAGAAAGAGGAACTGAACGGGGAAGGAGAACAGCTCATGAACTTCTTCAGACATGAAAGCATATGGCAATTAACAAATGTAAAATAAAAAGTGGGGACAGTTGAGACTTCAGAGCTCTCCTATGGCTTCAGCTTCTGCTGCTAAGTTCAGGGGAAAAAACTGCTTGTATGCCTCCTGAGAGGGCAAGGCATTCAAAAACATTCTTAAACTTCAGTACCAGCACTGATCTAAAAAGGGAAATTATGCAGAACCTATTCTTGAAATGCTGTAAAGAAAACACATGTTCAGCTCCTGTGTGGAAGGCCACAGATTCAATTACAATTTGCTAAGAACAAAGTGTGATAAGAACTCCATCAATACATTCCTTAAAATAATACTTATTTTAATGTCAAGAAGCACCATATAGGCTGCATGAACAAAATCAATTTACTTCCCACACAAATAACATACAGTTTTTAACTATGTGATTACACATTATGTAAAATTCAATACAATATATTCACAATTTATAAGATTTTGCATCTTAACATATAGAATACTGTGAAATATTTATGGATTTTGACCACAGTATTTGTTATAGCAGGTATTTTTATTGTACCTCTGAGATCTTAATTTG
Organism: Agapornis canus; assembly: GCA_036873685.1. Lineage (NCBI taxonomy): Eukaryota > Metazoa > Chordata > Aves > Psittaciformes > Psittacidae > Agapornis > Agapornis canus. The sequence continues at coordinate 24,275 of JBAFWW010012438.1, forward strand.
TGATATATTTTCTGACAATATTACAATGGTATTTAAATGCTGTTATTTCTCTACTGCCTGTAACTGGTGGGCTTGATTGGTAAATAGAAAGCAACCATGGTATTGAAGATCACTAGAAAAGCCACCCTTCCTCCTTGTTTCCCTTCACTGATTGCTGAGAACTTCTTTACCATGGTTTCTCCTAGCTAAACATAATATACAATTCTTTTCTATACTCCCAGCAAGTCCAACATAAGATGTTTCACATACAGTCCTAGGGAGCAGGGCTTATCAGGAATTCAGTTAGGTAGAATAAATTCTGTTTTCAAGGGTGAAAAACTATGGACTCTTAAGAGTTTTCACTGCAGTCTAATACATCATAACTGATGAAAAGGCAGATTATTTCACAAGGATGTTGATGAACTTGTAATAGAATCAGACACATAATATACGTAAGATTATTGTCAGTATTACAAATCTAAGACTCCAGTGTGGCTAAACTCCAGCCATTAATGCTTGTGGGGTGGGAGGAGAGTAAGTTTAAATCAATAAATCTTTCTCTGCATTTGGACACCCTGTAAACCTGAACAGGCAAAACTGAGAAGAAAGCATTTCCCTCAGTCAAATGCTCTGGACAATTCCCAGAGCATAAATAACAATTAGCGAGACATGCATTTTTCATGTGCAATTATTTAAAATGTTAATTTTGATTAAATGTAGTATCGTCAGCATTCATATATTGATGGAACTTTACTACACTGCATTTCAATATACTATCATACCTGCTGAGCCAGAGGGGGGAGGAGCACCAGCTTTCTGCCACTCAGTAGCTTCAGCAGCCATTCTACGAACATAGGCATCATCCACGCACATCAAAATGTTTTCTGGCTTAATATCCGTATGAATGATCTTGCACTTGCTGTGTAGATAATCTAGACCTTGAAGTACCTAATTACAAAAGGATGTTTTAAAAATTTATTTTTATTACCCAAACCAAGCTAAATGCAGAGATGTCCAACCAATTGCCTGCAGTCCATTTGTGGCCCAGATAATTTATTCAGCTCATAAAACCAGTTATTGAGATTTTCATGACTAAGATACTCACTGGCTAAACTGTCTTGATAGTAGCAACCTGCCATCAGACTTCCATTTCCAAGTGCTCCTTAGCTGATCTGCACATGTGCAAAAAATACTTGCTGCATCTTTCTTTGAAAAGGGAATCTGGCTGATCCTCACTGGTTTAAAACATAGTTATTTGGAAAAGAAAACCCTGCAAGTACTACATGTTTGTAGTAAACTTAAGTCTAGCTTGTGAATAACCATCTTATAATTGATTATAAAAATAAAAGAGAGAACTGTGTTGTTGGGATGAAATGCTATCTACAGTTTTCCTCAGAATGCCAATAGTAATCCAGTTTTTCATGTGACCAACACATCACGACTTGTCTACCTGTATTTGTCGTATGTATTTTTTCATCAGTCTTTCATACCCTCTGCAGGCTAAAACCTGCTGGCTCATATCAAACCTGCATATCCAAAGTCTTCAAAATGCATTCCGGGACAAAAACTAAAACATGATTTTTACACAATGAAAAAAAAAATATTCTTCCATTCTAACTGGAATAGAAATACAGTAGTTTGTGTTCTTTTACACCTTTTTTAGGTAAAACCTAGGTATGATAAACTGTGGAAGTCAACTGCTACAATTATTCAGTACAGAATAATGTAACAGCATAAACCAGGCTACTATGATAATCTACGTAACTATTGTAGAAAAACATCAGCAACAAAGAAAAAAAGCAGAAACCTAGCTGAACCCATTTAAAAGACTTCTTTCAATGTTCTACAGCAAGAAACAGACCTCCAGACTCATGAGCTCCAGCTACAAGAACATCCGGCCATTCTCTCTATTTTGCAAATAAACTAACAAGCTTTTTGCTCTCAGGATCCTTTAAAGACAGAGCTAACTAGGGTCAACTTTAAAAGCAAACCTGCTGATTCAAAATACCAGTCACAAAATACAAAGATATTATATTAGTCTTACCACCCAGTTCCAGAACTGGTACATCCATCCAGCATGCAAGATGGCTCAAGAGAAGAGCAGCTGCAACATGCATATGATATTTACACTCAGACTAACATATCCTAGGAAACAACTCAAGTGCATGGTTCTGCCTTCTCCAGTTCTGGAGCTAGAGTAGAACAGCCACTGTTTTGAAAAGCTTTCTTTGTACACCTAGATGAAAACTCTATGCTTACTTGAGCAGGACTTAGTGCCAATGGGTACACCGAAAACCTGCTCCATTCTTGATAATCTGGATTTTTTTCTTGTAGATCCAAAATTTGCTTAACCACTTGCCAAAGCAACTGAAGGAACATACAGTATGTCTCAAAATAAGAAATGTTAAAAGAAAGATTGGTTTATTATGGGAAGTCAGTTAGCAGTTAAGTGACTTCAAAATTTACATTAACTGCAATAGCAACATAAAGATAGATTATAATAGTCTCTTCCCTCCCCCACTATACTACAGACCATTTTACAAATTACCACTGAATGTCTATAATTGAGGCCAAGAAAAATAAGATTCCAGAGTACAGAGAAAGCCACAAACATTCACAAGATAAATAAGTATCTGTTCCACTACAAAAGTGATATTTATATGAAAACAGACTTGATACCTCCCTTCAAAAAGACAGCCTTCACCCCTTTTAGTAACAGTGTCACAGGGACAGCTTTGTCTTTAATTGTCACTGAAGAATCCTCTTTTGGGAGCCAAAACAATGTTTTTAGAAAACAGACACTGTCAATTAGAAGGTTGTATTTTTTCCCTTGTAAGGTCACAAGGTCAGTTTCACATAAAGAAACTCATAATTGGAAGTTTCTAATTAACAGTCACTTGTTTCTTCTTCATTCAAGGAGCCACATCACACTGACCCATTAAGAAGATATACTATATTGCAAATCCAAGCAAAAGTGAAGACTTTCATTGATAAATACATGATGCTCATTTCAGCATCAGTTTCAGAACACGATCCTCTCAAAAGAGACCAATGCTATCCATTTTACAACCCAAAGTAAGGAATTAAATAAATGGACCCTTCCAATCATCTCCACTGCAAACAAGGAACAGTTCATGTAACTCTGCCCCAGCGGAAAAAAAGTCTGGTTGAAACTGAAATGACATTTCTCATTAAGAAACTCAAGTCTCAGCTGCATTTTAAAGCAAACCCAACTTTGCCCAAAAGCCAAAAAATACAAAAAAAATAAAAAAAAAAAAAAAAATCTTCCAAAGCATAGCATAAAAAAATTAACTTTTCAATTGCAGCATGGAATTACAGTACATTCTGAAACAAAATGCCTTACTGCACAGTAATACCAGTGCATTAATTGTTTCATATTCAAGTTTCACAAGTAAGTTTTTAGAACATGTGTACCACAGGTTTTGTCTCAGTAGAAGAAAGAATCTGTATTCTCTTTAATGAGATGAACAACCTGGAAGTCCTACCAGCTAATGCCATTCTCATTAGTCTGAAACAGTGACTCACAAACTCCAACCTCACAAAAATAAAACCTTTTTAATCTTTCAGGACTAACACATTCCTCTTTTTTCACATATCAAGTGTCTGAATTACCTGCAATTTTTACCACTGCTTACATTCACGCTTAGAATGGAAGACTATGTGATTTAAACCTTCCCCAAGTCATACCAACTTCAAAGTTATACCTAACCTCAAAATCAGACCAGCCTGCTCTAGAGCTTTTATCCAGTTCATTTCTAAGATGCAGACTACATAACACTGTAGACAACCTGTTCCAGTGTCTTACCACCCTACAAAGAACTTTCTCACTACAAAGAATAGCTTCCTAATATGTAACCAAAATTTCACTTGCAGTAACTCACATACACTGCTTTTTGTTCTATCTCCATGTACCAACAAGAGAAGTTTGGCTCCATTTTCTCTATCTGTCCTGAAGAGATCACAATTTTCCCCCTTTATTAGCCTCTTCTTAAAACTGAACAAATCAGTCCATATTGTATGTACCACTTGAGTCAAGTTCCACAGTCATGACAATCACAGAAATCAATGACAGCCTCTCCCTTATCAGGGGCCCTTCAGGCTCCTGTCCTTGCTGACCCACTTCTCACTGGGTTGTGGTCACCATCCCTGAAGATTGCACCTGAAAGTCCTCCTCTGCTACGTTACAGGAGCCTGTTGGCAAAGATCCCATGAAGCTGGGTTCAGCAGCTTTCCTTCCAAAAATGGGTTGTGGTTTGGCTTACAGGCAGTGTAACTGAGGTAAGAGTAAACTGCTGCTAAACACGGTCTATCAAGAAATTACAACCAGTGCAAAAACATTCCAAAGAAAGACAACATTTACCAAAACCAGTGGATATTTATATGCACACATGATAACAAATGTACACATTCCCTTTCCTTCACAGGCAGCTCAGTTTAGCTGGAGCATGATAACTCCTGATTTCTAGTATCTGAGCCACCTAATTGTACAGGTATTAATGGACCTAAAATTTCAACTGCAGAGTAACAAGCTCATCAAGTCTGTTATTTAGCTAATTCTGATCAAAGAGATAACAGTTGACATACAATAATAATTACAAAGGAAGTTTAACAGATCACTTACTAATTTATAGGTAAAGTTGATGAAAGGCAATACTAGTTACTGAAGTTCCAGAATACTTCATTCATCATTTGTAGGTATTAACTGCTGATGGATTAATACAAAATCAGAGATATACATATGACTTTTCCTTGCTGAGACACTATTTCTCCCTAAGATCACCTCTCAGGAACTTGATTTTCAGAGTTTAGCAGAAGAATGCATTTTGAAAGAATGCGTCCCAGCAAAATGTTCTCAACTGTTTCATCTTGTTAACCCTCTGACACCACAAAAACTTAAATACAGAGAGACGACAATTTTTCAAATACAATTTTTGTTGTTTTATAATATTATCTCCCCCTGTTCTAAAATTTTATATTCCAGGAGATCTTATTAAGAAGCATGACATCTCAACCAAAACTGCAATTGAACAAGAATATTCTTACATCTATGAAAAAGACTTATTGCTTCAACTTTTTATTTTCTAAAGCAGCTCAGGAAACTCTTTTCAGTGGGAAACCTTGATTAAAGAAAAATAAACAGAAAAGCCCACAGCATGCAGAAATGAAGGCTTCCAAAAAGATGCTCTTGCAAAGCTCCCCAGGATTACCAATAAAATTATCTTAGATATTCATCACTAAGAGCTCAGTAGAAACACCACCATTCTAACCTTCAAACTGTTAACACTGGTAAAAAAAAAAAAAAACTAATTAAAAACACTAGCAAATCTTACCTGTCGAATTATACTTTTTACACAACGGATGGGAAGGCCTTGATAATTGGATTTGATTATCCATTTCAGGAGATGATGTCCAAGTACTTCAAAGACCATACAGACGTCTGGGATTTAATTAAGGTTAATTTCCAAATAAACTTGTTGAGGAGATCAACACAAATGTCTGTTTGTATACTGGCCAAAGCAATCACCACCCTGTTAGAGGGAAAACACTTCCCCCTAAAACGAGCAGAACACAGTATATGTTTTTGTATAATACTTCAATTATACATGTCATATGTAAGAACAGTGCCCAAAACCAAAACAAATGAAACATTTTAATTATACAAATCTTGTCAAGTACTTTCATACATTAACAGCAATATTAGGGTGAACAATGAAATAAGTAATTCTAGAAAACAAATAATTACTTTTTGCTTTCTTTGAAACAGTTAGAAGTACAGATTTGGCCTACAGTGCCTAGCTTCTAAATAAACTTTCAATGATATGAACAGACTTTTAACACCAAGTCTGCAGCAACAGTGTTTTAGAAACTGAACCATACTAGAAATCTTTCTGATTAGGCTGAATTAAGAATCACTTGGCAATAAAGACTCAAGTAGTAAGAGAATGGATCTCTTACCATCTACAGTGTTAACTGCAGAGAACAATGTAAATCACAAAAAAAAACTCAGGCATAAAGAAAACGCAGAGCATGGAAGCTACATGCAAAAAACACAATGCCCAAAAATTTAATTTGACCCAGCATCTACTCCTGATCCCCAATAAAGGCCAATAGAAAAGTCAGGGAAAAGTATTACGGAAAAACAAAATGTAGGAGCCTCCACTGATCTGTGATTCAAGGGCTTCCTAAGATAGAGATTCTACACTTAATATATCTGGGTAGGCTATCTTTCCATTAGGGAAGTATTCAGATATTCAAGCTAATTTTAAGTTTTATCAGCCATAACATTCCCCCAAGACATTAATGATTTGCCAAAGTTAATCCTCAGACATAAGCTGAAAATGACCTTGACATCCCTGGAAATCACAAAGAATGTTAAAATCTTAACTACATGAACCTATAACCTTGCAAAGAATAATGTAAAACAAATAACAGAAAATGAATTGACAGATACTGCAGGAAAATCCCAATGGATGAAATCAGACTATCTCAAGAGACCATTCATAAAGAACTACACACTGTTAAGGGAGAAATCTTACGTAACTTCTAATCAAGATCATAAGTTTTACTAACTAGAGTCTTGGCAATGACCTTAAGAGTCACCGTCTTAACTGCTGTCAAAATAAGATTTACCTTGTTTATCAGTTTATCATTTACATTCTTCTCAAGTACCTATCTATATGCATAAAGTTAACTTAAGTTTTGAAATCTACATCCCTTATGCTGGAGTTAGATCAAAGTTAAAAGGTCTCAAGAATGGTCAAAGCACATTGTGAAGGATGGTAACATTTTGATTGCTGCTACGTTTCATCTCCCTTCATGTTCCTTAATTCCTGTATTAAAGGAGACAGTGAATAGTCATTTCCCAATCATATTAATCAACTCTATTCAGAATATTATAAAACTCTGTTCCATGCAGAAAAGGGAACAGTCTTGGTTACTTTACCACACAAGCACCCAATGAACAGAAGTCACTAGTAGAGTATCAAACCATAAAAAAGGATGAGCAGAACACAACAGCCCTGCATTGCTTATTAACCTAGCCCACACAGTGAAGTTGCAATGCTACAGCAACACAACAGATTTCAGAAAGGCAAGACACTGCAGCATTCAGAGATGAAATTTAGGACACCCGCCCACAGCCCTTCAGACCACTGCTGCTGCAAACTGTCCAATGCACATTCCTATCATTCCTTGCACTTAGGGAAGTGCTAAGCCTTGCCAGTAACTAGAAGAGAAAGGGGTGCAGGGAAGTGAATAGCTGAAAGGCAAAAAGAAGGTGCCCAAGTAGGCAGATGCAAGGAGAAAAGGCAGAGGCAAGCAAAGAGAGGAGGGCCACAAGAAAGAGAAGTGATGTCTACCTGAAAAAAAGATTTGCTGGGAGGACCCAGATAAACTCAGGGCAGTGCTCAGCACTGGGCAGAAGACACACAAGAGGCTCAGTGTTTGGAGTAGGTATTCAAAAAATGTTGCCTGCTTTACTATCCTGACCTGAAAAACATTAACTGTTAGTCAGAGTGCCCGCTACAAAGTGTTTGGGAAAAGCGGTGCATTAACCATTGGGAAACCAGCCTTGCATGCCCCAACATCTTCCCACAGCACCAACATTCTGACAGATGAGTATGTCCGAAAGGTCCTCCACCAAAAATAAACCTGAAGCCCACCCAGCAGACATGCCTCTTCTGAAACTCTGTGAAGCAGTTTGGGAAATGTCTGAAAGGGGGAAATTGAGCAGAGCAGTAAAGGTGAGAGCAAACATAACATGAATCAGCTGGCAGGCTTAAGCACTTAAAACTGTTCTTTCTTGACTAAAAGCTTATCAGTAAAAGTATCTATCTATAAACACACATTACAGAAGCACTTAAGAGTTTAGATGAGGGTTAGACACTAGTTAAATGAAATAAGGCTCTGGTACCAACACTTCTGGGATGTATCTCAGGTGCTTCTGCACTGGCAGCATTTATGCTTTATGTCATGTAATTAATACTGTATATTCTCTGGAGGTAATTTTATTATAATTATTATAATGTCTGATTGTGTCAGGAATGTTTCCTTCCTTATCTTTTTACTTGTCTCTCCAAATACTTGTTTCATTATGTGATTATCTGAATATTTTATTTAAAAAAACACTACACTCAAATAAACCTTTATTAAGGCTCAAATAAATATCCAGTGCAGACAAACACAATAACCTACACTTACTGAAAACACCAAAGTGCCCAAGGTTGAGAACTGTGTTATTTCCTGAAAAAAAATAAAAATTATAATTGCAATCTTTTTAAAATGCTCAAGTAGTTAAAAAAATTATCAGCCTAGCGTAGCACAAGACACATTGTTAAAATCTCTTTGTATATAAACACTTCTTACAGCTCCTACCAGAAAGATGACACAGTGCAGGCCAGTGACTCTGCATGTTCCCAGCTCTGTGCTACACAGCTCTTGACAAGTTTCCCTGTCTGGAAGCTCCACGACATTTTGTGGTATTAGCCATCCAAAGGATTCACCCACCTCTCTTCTGTCTTGCTTTAAATTTTAAATGTATTCCATAACCAATGATCTAGCCTCTATGAAGCATATGGTGTTTTAATTTACAGTCAAGGAACACATATTTAGTGACTTGCCCAGAGGAAGCTGGAAGCAGCAGAGCATGGAAAAACTCTCAAATTCCTGTATTTCTCTCAACCTCTTTAACTCAGTAGCCCTAATGTAGCACTAAATAGGGTATTTTTTAAATGGAAACAAATAGCCACAAAACATTATAATCAATTACCTGCGCCCTCCCAAAAGAACCTGCACCAAAGATTATTTTCCTAGAAGATAAAAAGGACTTGGTCAAATCATCAGTGCAGCAAACCACCACTCAAATTGGCAATGCAACTGAGGAGGAACAGTCTGTTCACAACATAACTCAAAGCATAAATACTTGATCCCGTATTTTCACTGCTGGTTAGGACTTTGACAGACTTCCAGCTGTAATTTCAACTGCAATGTCAGCCCATCCTGTCTGTTGTACCTTTCTGAAAAATGTACTTCTCGGTAAGGCAGGAACATCTACCTTCCACATAAAACAACTTGTGTACTGTCAGAATTTTCAACATGAAAGTAAAACTGCAATAAAACAAACCAACATCAGCTGTCCACATAGCAACACAAAGGTATCTGAACCCTTGTTTTTCACTAGTACATTGTCTTTTTTTGGCTCTGTCAACTTAAGTGCCGTATTTCAAAAAATAAAGTTTGGATATGCTTTCAAAATATTATCACCAACAAAATTTACTCTTCATACTTAGAAATGGCCCTCACCTTTAATACAGACACATACGTAATTGTGAATCTTAGTAAAAGTTTAAGAATGTTATTGGGAAACTGCTCTTTTAAACAGATTAAGAATTATTTCTATGTATAGCTACAAATGCACTTTCTTATTCCCTATTTCATATTAGAAAACAGCAAGTAAAAATTTCTGATTTCTAAAAATAACTTTGATTATCCCTCAGTTGTACAGCTGTGAGCTAAAGACCTGAAGTGCTTTGGTTGCACTGCTTCTTTGCAAACAGTTATACAAAATAGATATATCTATAAAATACTTAATAAGCATCTCAGCTCAGCTCAAACATTAAAACCTGTTTTTTTGTAGCACAACAGCTACAAGAAACCCTCACCAGGTTCTTTGCCTCACTGTGTTAAGCAATTTCCTTGATCACAAACCATTTGTATTCAGACTGACGTGACTACTGGCAACTCTATGGTTTATTTTAATATGATGATAAAACCTAGGCAATAAGCAGACTACACTAACTTCACCTACATCTAAGCACATTTCTACCATGGTAGCTGACCACTCAAGCAACCAGGAATCAAAATGGGACAAAGGGAAAGCAGTTAAAATGCCATTCTGTAACTGAGGATACTTGTCCCCACACTCTTGTAATTTATGTCAAGAGACAGATGGATCAGATGACAACTGCTCACATGCTTCTCCTTGAAAGGATGCTTTCCAGTGGGCATTCATATTTACTGACAATAACTTCTTAGAGGATGAGAGTAGATGAAGAGCACCTTAACCTGATCTGCTGAAAACTGAAGGCCCATCACCAAAATCAACTCAGTGTTAAGCTCTTTAGAGCAGGAACTGATTCATTGCCTGGTAGTATGAAACCATGAACAATGAGGTCTGTTATTAGGGCTCCAAGATACATGTATACACATAAATACCAGCTGTAACAGCAAATGAAAGCACAGTAATACAATAAGCTGCTAAAATATCTAATATAATTGCAATGAAAACTCACTTTAGCTCAACTCTGAAAACAACGCACTCATAGACAAAATTTTCCTTGAGAACAATATTCCATCACATTTTACTGTGTCTCTCCTTTCCCAACACTCCCTCCCCTCCTTTTTTTAAGAAAGCATTTGAAGATAAAGCTTTAGAATCTTTGCCAAAAAAAGAGATTAACACCTGGACAAAACAAGTTCATACAAACAAGAGAAGAATCTCCATGCCCTCACACTTCCCACAAGAAAACACAAACTAGCTTCTTCAAGACACTGACACCTTTCTTTCTCTTTACCAGCCTAAAACAAAACATATGTCCTATAAGCCCCAGTTATTCCAAACCTTTTCAGTAAAACTCCAATTTTCACATGAACTAACTCTAATTCTAGCAGAACATGACAGGATTCATGAGAATTTCGTATTTTGCAAAGTGTTTAGAAAAGCTAAGCTACTTTCACTCCAGTGACTGCACTACAAGGTCCTACACCTGGGTGGGAGCAATCCCAGGCACAGTTACAGGTTGGGCAAAGAGGAGATTGAGAGCAGCCCT